>MU158753.1:1165157-1178683 GCA_015888305.1 Antheraea pernyi | reverse complement strand
CTATTGTTATTTGAGATGGTTCATTATTCGTGTAGGTAGGTGAAATCCAATCATTGGATGTACTTGGCGTTTCGCCAGTAGGATGTGCCTCGGAATCAAGTTTAATTCTTTTTGTGATTTTTGCACAAATTTCCTTCTTGTTTTGTATGGAATCTTCTACGTATGATTCAGCTACATTGCTAGATCGCCACCCATCATGACGCTTCAAAGTCATTATATCAGCTCCTGAATTAGCCAGCAATGTCGCTGAAGTTCTTCTGAAACTATGTCCAGTATAGCTCTCAGGATCTGCTATACCTAAAAACTTTGCGATTTCTTTAGGCATAGAACCAAATTTGTTTATACCTATTGGCTGACATGTGCATTTACCATTCTGGTAATTTAGAAAGAAACGGTCATTTTTTGTTTTTGGTGAACGCAAACTTTCATACTTCTTAACAATTTCATAGAATGGACCGTGTATGATGAATGACCTCGGTAGTTTATTTTTCGTGATAGGTATCTTCACTAAAAGCATCTGGCCATGGTGCTATATGTCTTTTACAGTTATATTTGTTAATTCTTGTATCCTACATGCACCAGTTACACCAAATATTAAAGCAACCTGAAAAAAAGAAACAATAATTAACTTCAACACACAACAAAGGCTAAAGTCGCGTAGATATTTAAAATTAATTTAACTAACCTTAGTAGCCAGATATTGGTTATTTGGAGCATCTTTTATGAAAACTATTAATGAACACCTTTCAGCTTTGTTCCTCAACCGATTTTCTCCATTCTTTTTTATGTACTAGTTATTGATAAGCTTTAGTATTATTATTATTTTAAAAAATCTCTTTCTTTGTTCGGACTGTACTTTTTAACATTGTGTATATACACCATAGACAGCTAGGTTTGTACTTAGAAGATAATTCATTAAAGTACGCCATGAACACATTTTCTGAAAAAGACTGCGTATTCTTGTTATTTTGCCATTGTATGAAATTTTGGTACGCTAATAGATATTTTTGCTTGGAGTTTTCAGGTAGTAAACTTTCCATAACATTAAGGGCTTCACATCTTATATCAGGCGGTGTACAACATAAATCATTTTCTTCATAGCTAGTACTTGTAAACATTTTAATTATTAAATAACTATATTTTCAACAGTGATAACAAGTTGTGATTTTTTTTCGCTATGGCGGGAAAAATTAATCAGTTTGCGCGCGCATCTAACAATGGCCATCGGCCATAGACTAAAGGAATGAGGTTTCTTTTTTTTCTGGCTTTCCGCAGATAACGTTTTAGCCACGTATCAAAATGGGGAATTTAAAGTTTTCTTTATTACAGAGAAAACAAAAGTTATATTTGAGTGAAAGTTTTATTTATTAAACACGTACAAGTTAAAATTATCTTTTTAAATACGAAGTTGTATGAAATGAGAAAGCAATAGGTACATTCATTTATTTGTTCTATTGATCATTATCTTTTTTGTATCGAAACTTTTTTAAGAACAAAGCAACTCGACCAATAAAATAAAAACTCTATAACTCACTTGTGAATAATAGCAATAAAAAGTCATAGTTTCATTACAGGTGTCATTGTGTGCCTAATTGCGGTGATATTAGAGCCACTTTATGAGCAAGTGTGTTGAAAAATAACATTTTATCCGGTTTAAGCCAAGTTTCAGTGAAACATAATATATCTAGGTCTCTCTCTATGTAATAATAAGTCTATATCTAATACTTTGGCGGAGAAGCGATTAATATTCTGATGATATAATGAGATGTAACACTGCTCCTTTGTCTTATCTATTGGTTTAAAAATCATTAGCTAAACTACATGATACTGCTGACATCAAACCCATTAATATTATAAGCTATCAATGTAGTTACTTCACGTTTGTATTTTTTAGGGAGGAACAGATTTTCCCTAGTCAATATAAAATTATTAGTAAACTTATTAATATAAAAAATTGTCACGATGACATGTCAGATTGTATAAACAATTATTTAAAAAAATGAATATTATTATTCTCGTCTTTTAAAGATACTGAATAAGGGAAAGCACTCAGCAGTATTGTATGTATTATACAGCATGTATTGTAACATGCCACGAAAACTCCCTGGAAAGTTCTAAGACGGTCACTATCATACGGTTCATTGAAACGATCGCAACAAAATTCTGATATCACTACCTACTAGACAATGGCAGTAATGATCTAGAAGATTTGTTGCCAAAAATAAAAAACATTGCAATGACTCAACGTGATAATTAATAAATGCCAATTTTAGACTTCTATTATAGTATTATAACTCTGCTTTCTATCAATTATGCGTAACTAAAGACTATATTCAAAGCGACCGGAAAGATTGACCAAGTACAGTAGTGTATAAAGGTCCAGCCGGACACAACTGCAATGTCCTATGATCTTAAAGCGACTTCTACTAAATAGTGGTTGAAATTTGACTATAACTTTCCTAAAATTAAGGGAATAGTGAACTGCTTCCAACTTTTTTATTGTAAACTAGCTGACCCGTGCCCACTTCGTTGGGCGGTAATAGGCATTATCAAACTACAACTTTTTTCTAGAACTCAATCATATATCTCTCATCGTTAAGGCAGCGTTCGTAAGAAACGTTTTACCATTTTTCCTCCGACTCCCCAGATATTACTCCCTACAACCTCACAAACTTTACCTCTTTATGATATTAGTATAGATAATATAATTATTTAATAGCTTCTGCCCGTGACTTCGTACGCGTGGAATGGTTATTTTGCGCTAAAACGCAGTGAAAGTTCTGAAAAGGAAAAAATACCCCGATTTTGCAACATTTTTCATTGCTGCTCCGTTCCTATGGGTCTTAGCGTGATAATATATAGCCTATAACGTTCCCTGATAAATGAGCTATATAACACTGACAGAAATTTTACAAATCGGACCAGTAGTTCCTGAGATTACCCCTTACAACGTCACAAACTTTACCGCTTTATAATTTTAGTATAGAAGAATACAAAAGCACACCGTTAAAAAAAAATGATTGAATGAAGGAGAAAATTATATTAAACTGTTTTATTTACATCATATCATTGCCAGTACAGTTACAAATTTAATAACATTTTTTATTACGTCATAGAAACGAAATGTAACAGTTTTCTTATCACTTTATATTTGAAATAGAAACATCTTATGAGAGGGCTTTGTAATTCTGATCCGCAGCTTTTTTGTGCGACACTGCAGTGGTGGGGTTAAACACTGTTTCGAGTAGAGTGGGAGCTGTGTCTCGCTTGCCTTCGGGTATTCGAAAACAGTGAGATATGGGCTCTTCTCGCTTTCTTTCTCATTGTCCGAGGTTGCCTGTACTGCATGATTCGTGATGATGCTTCTGACCAGTTTCAGCCACAGCGACTGTTTAGATCCGACACGGATGTGCCATCATCGTTCTCGTAAAAAAAAACAGGCAGTCATAAGAATTGCCGAAAGAAGTGATAACTCAATACAATAACTGTGTTCTGTTTTGAATTATTAAATTAATTTACTGTGAATGATTTGACTTTAAGAGGTCCTCCAACGAACTTTAAATTTTTCCATACAAATACCTAATATAGGAAAAGTGTAGTGTACTGATGTAAAAAGTATATAGTTATTTTATTACTTATAAACTATGAGTTTATATTTTTTATTTAGCAATTTCAATGGTTTAATAAAGTTTGCTGCATTGAAATATATATTATGTTTATTTAATAGTTGTACCAAAGGCATCTTTGAACATTTTTGTCACTTGCAAACTGTAAACAAATTTTATTTTGTAAAAATGAATAGATAGGTCATATTAAGCGATAAATTAACAACAAAAAATTCATTGAATCAAATTTCTATCTTTAATATTTAAATTTCTACGGATCTTTCAAATTTGAATTTTAATATTTTTTTACGAACATTTAGTACGTTGAAGTTATACTATCTTTATTCATAAGAAGTGTTTCTAATTATATGTCCACCACTGTATATATACAGTATACCATATAGCTCATGGGAAGCATCCGGTGACGGTGACGCGAGTAACGCGCTTTTTGTTCATTCAAAAAGTACACGTATATACCAGGTGAAAGTTTAGACACTAGCAATTTTTGTGGAAGATACTGTGCACTCGATTCTTGTTCTAAATCAATTAAAAAAATAGGTGCTTAATATTTGACCTAATTCTTCTTCTATTCTATTCTAATCTAGAAAAATACAAATTATATGCAAATACAATTATATGCAATCCCATACCCGTCTATGTTAAAGTATAGTGTCAATGACCGTCGGGTGAAGTGAAAGTGAAGCCAACCAACTAACAAAGGATAATTTTTCGAAGTTTGAACAAACAAAATGGTTCATTGTCCGTTTTATTATCGAAGGTAATTAAGTCCGGGTCGCCACACGCAGGTTTTGTCACCGATCATTCAACCTAGGTTTATTTAAATTTGTATCGATACTTTTGAAAGTCTTAGAACAAACTTTAACTTAGGTTCTCTTTGTTGTTTATTAGTATTTGTTATTATTTATGTGTTAATGTGACCATAAATCCTAGAATACTGCGAGTGTTTAACCTTTCACTTGGTATATATACAGTATACATATAGCTCATGGAAAGTGTTCGGTGATGGTGACACGAGTTCCATGATTTTTTTCACCCAAAAAAAGTGCTCAACGCACCTAAAACTAGTTTTCACTTCAATAATTGATTCCGCTGGTTCATTAAATACCGCTTGGCATCAAGCGTCGTTAGTCGACGGGCTTCAAAGATTTTTACTCTGTATTTTACCAGAGCTTTCATCTGTCCAATTCTCCCACTGGTTACGTTTCATGTCACAACTTTTCATATAGTATGCTACTTATAAGTGATTGATGAATAATTAAAATGTTTCCCTGTAATTTCATTTCTATCGTGTGTCTTTACGACACAACCTGTTATTATTTAATCTTCTGCCGGAACGATCTGTAAAGTTAAAGATTAATTGTAAAACTCAATTATTTATAATTTTTTTTAAATTATTTATAATTAAATTTAATATTAAAGATTGCTTGAGTAGTTTCAGAGTTCATCTATACATCTATACTAATATTATAAAGAGGTAAAGTTTGTGAGTTTGTGACGTTGTAGGGGGTTATCTCAGAAACTAGTGGTCCGCTTTGAAAAATTCTTTCAGTGTTATATAGCTAATTTACCGAGGAAAGTTATAGGCTATATATCATTACGCTAAGACGAATAGGAGCGGAGCACCAATGAAAAATGTTTCTAAATCGGGGTTTATTTCCTCTTGATAGATTCCACTGCGTGTTAGCGTTAGCCTAAAGTGACTACTCCACGCGGATGAAGTCACGGGCAGAGTCGGCACGGGCAGAAAGTCGTGGATAGACATCATAACACTGGATTTATACATATATAGATTAACTAATAACTTGTCCTTTAGTATACACATATGCATCAAATATAATAAAATAATTTAGAAAGACAAACTTACTATATTGCCACAGCATTGATTACAATATTAATGGTTACTATAGCAAAGGTAACGCATAAGTACATTTGTTTCCCCTACCATGCCGTAAAAAGCTTCACTTCAATAATGAAAATCGGTAGAAAATAGATAAGAGAAACGTACTGTAGTGTTTTATCGTCACCTATTTGTGTATAGAAGAATAAAGAATAATAAAATTACCTGCGTTCTACGTATTGCCACCATCTCCACTGTCAGACACTGAAGCAACAGTCAATTCCTCTTCATCGTTTATAGAACCCTTGTTCCCTTCAGTTACGTTCTTTACAGTTGCCTCATCTGTACACACAATGCATTAATCATCCATGGGACATAAAAACAATATTCACATAAACGCTGGTGGAGTATGTCAGGATCAAAAACATTTCATGCGATTTAGACCCTGAGAAGACACATGGAAATCGAAATATCAACGAACGACAAAGAACCCATTCATTTAGGAGAACTAATAATAATAATATTTTAATGTTCCAAGTCAATGTTTACATAATTAACAGTAATATCGGTATCTGCTGCACTGGTTACAAACCGTATCGCAGATATCACAATTTCATATAATGAGAACTAAAACAAACAGTGACTTAAACATATGTAATAAATAAGAACTTAATTTGAATTAACTAAATATGTGAGTTTATTGTGTAACACAGTATTCCGAGTGAGATAAGAGTGTTTTATGATAGTAATGAGTGAATTGTTATTTAAATAAAAAGAAGATATATTTATTTAATTATATATTATTATATTTATTTATTTATTTAAACTAGTGCCGCCCAGTGGTCGACATTCGACCATAGTTCATTGATTTTTTAAAATTGAATGTAGAATGAAAAAGGGTAATTGGAACGTAAGAGTAAAATAATACATACTGTCGAGTATAGCAACCTCCTTCACAACCTTTTTTGAAGTCCTTTATTGACAGATGTCAAAATGTCTTTTTTATTTACATGTGTGTATATCTTGTGTAAAATTGAAGCAGTAGTGTTAGTAATGCATATTTTAATCAATTTAATGTACTTCTAATGCATTTTATATAAAATAAATAGCTTTCTGCACTTCTCCTCCACATAAACTTTAACTATGCCAAGTTTCACGTTCATTCGTTCGCGCATTTCTCTCAAAAAGGGATACAAAATTTGGGCTTCACGTATTAATATATATATGATAACTGGTAAGAAACGTCATTTGATTTATCTTTTCAAGACACAAATTTAATAAAAATGATGGCATTCTTCATTTATCAATTTGTGGGATTTTTATTATGTGTGTAACGGGATATCTGATGTATTGTGTAGATGTTTTGGTTTTCAGATGGATGTAGTTTTGATAATAAAATGTGTAAACGATATAAAGAAGATCAACTAAACTAAAATGGGGTGTAAGGGGTGTCGAATAAAACCACACGACTTGAGCCACCCAAGCCAACCTCACCTGCACGTGGTGCACCCTGCTGAATAACGAACGAGGCAATGGCGACAGCGGGGTGATAAGGCTTTACAGCCTGACCGGGTCGCAACCACCATGTATACGGCGAAAAGCCCGTCATAGTGATTCGCTTCTGCGGGTCGCGTTTCGGGATCAGCTTGTGCATAACCAGACAGCGGCGACCGGCGATGGATATTGTGTCACTCGGTGGTCGCCATTGTTTTTGGATTGTACTGTGCTTACCATCAGGCATAGTGCAGTCATTTTGCCGTGCTATTATAAAAAAAAAACTGATAAATTGTATCATAATCGCCGGGATATATAATAACGGATAATAATAATAATCTTATAAGAGTTACAATCGGTTTAAGCAGTTGTAAAGAGAGGAGTGTTATTTTCAGACATTACCATGGTTCATAAATTGACCAATCGTATATTAGTAGTTTTTGACACCAAGGTCCGTTTCAGAGCAAAAAAAAATCGTGTCAAAATGGGTTACCATATTATACAAAACTAAAAAAATTGTATATTATAAAAAACACTAATGCCCGGTTTCTGAGGCACTTTAATTGTAGTTTATCTGTTCAATAGCGTTATCGGTTCGAGAACTTGTCAAGTTCCGTTCCTGAACACACAATCATACGATAAATGTCAGTAACGCTCAACGGGCCATTTTTTTTCTATGTCATAGGTGGCAAACAAACAGGTGGGTCCCCTGATGTTAAGTGATCAACACCGTCCATAGACACTAACAACACCAGAGGAGTTGCTAGTGCGTTGCCATCATTTGGGGGGAAGGGTTAGGGGAGGGAGAAGACAGAGGAGAAGGGAGGGGAGGTGGGCCTTCGGCGCTCTCACTGACCGAACAAAACGCAACAATGCAAGCATTGTTACTTCACGTCGGTTTTCTATGAGAGAGTGGTACTACCCCGGACAAGCCTACTGATTCATGCTGAAACCAGTAATAATTTCAGCGTGGCTCTACCACCATTAAACAGTGCCAATTGACAGTTTATCTTATGGATAGCTTGTTGAGTCAATAACTGTTGGTACTTTAACCGAGTATCTCAAAAACCGGGCATTAGTGTCGTCTTAATAGACAGAGTTCTTTTTTTTAATGGCAACACAGCATAGTGACATTTAAATTCCACCTGAAGAAATATAAACCAAAAAAATCTGATTGACTTGACACTGGCAAAATTTGTATTTATGAGACGCAATTATTAAAAGGTCGAATCCAAAAGAAATGGTCGACGAAATATTTAATATCCATCAACGATCGCCGATTATCATGCCGACCTGCGAGCATTTCAGCTGTTGGATATATGAATGAGCTGGTCATTCGGAAAGCGACAAGTCTAAGCATGCCAATACGAAGTGTTGCACCTAGAATCTGGTAGTCCCGATATTGCCAAACTCAATAAAATTATCTTGGTAGACCCAGCAAATGTAATTAACATTAATGATAATTTTGAAAACTTATAAACATATTAAAGTTTCATCTAACAGACCTGAATTTTCACAGCCATTTATATTCATTACTCTTTCATTTTCCACCTCCAATTCTTCAAGATAAATCCCATCTTCCATAGTGTCTGGACTAGGCCAACAAGCCTCTTGCACCATCTCATATGTTAGTATCACAAAAACCTCATCTGTGCTCTTATTGTATGCCTTACGATATGCTTTTAATAATTCAAGTGGTGGCATAGAATACACATTATTAAGATTCTTGCCTTCAAATACCTGTGTAAGTCTTTCCCGTATTCGCATACGAAGAGCTCTCAGAAATAATCCCGTTTGCCTGCGGCAGTGCTTTTTTACAAAACCATCCAATTCAGTCATCAATGATTTTATGGCATGGTTAAATTTTGGCATCCTCATTGGTGCGGGGACCAGAGCTGTATCTTTTAATTTATCTGTTGACCCATTGCTCTCCTGTAAAATTTACATTGACTTTATGACTGTACGTACTACTTGGTTTAGTATGTGGTAGAGCCACGCTGAAGCCATTACTGGTTTCAGCGTGAATGGGTAAGCTCACTCGGGGTAGTACCACCCGACCCACAGAAAACCGTTTCCTTCCCCTACCAGAAATACAGGTTGGCAGCACACTTGTGACTCCCCTGGTGTTACAAGTGTCTATGGACGGTGGTAATCACTTAGCAACACCAACCAGTTCGTTTACCTCCTATGTCATAAAAAAAAAGTAAAAAATACTAAGAATATCTAATTTGTTTATCATTACATATTATAAATCAAAGTCCTCTGGTACGTCTGTCTGTCTGTCTGTTCGCAAAAACTACTGAACGGATTTTCATGCTGAAAAGAGCAGTAAATTAAGTGATCCATGAGGAAGGTTTTAGGTATATGATTTGTTAAGTTTTTTTATTATTATCAGGGCGCGACGACGTCCGGCTGGACCGCTAGTACATTCATAAATATACAAATTGTGCAGAATACAATGAATCATTTCTTTACCAAAATAAATATATAATGAAAATAAACTGTGCTTGATATTCCACTTGACCATGGCTATTCGTTGCGGAGTTTTTCGTTGGCTACTTATTTTTTGGATTTGAAATTGACCCTTTCCACTTTTTTAATGCCTAACAAAGGTGGCTGGAAACAGCCAGTTAAATAAATAATTGACAATTAATGACCCATAAATAAATATGAAAACACATGGCAAAGATATCTTCCCAGCTTATAAAAAGAAAATCTATACAATAACGTCATTTAATCATATTTTCCTAATATCACATTGTTAGCTCTTGGCTTAATATGTTACCCTTTTCCACAACATCACTTCACATCAGCTAAAGGCGTGGTCAAATAACTACAAAAAAAAAACTAGCAAGCTCTATAGGTAAAAATTGTTCTGACAGACCTTACACCTAACTTCCTAACTAATAATAGGTATTTACCTATGAAATTGCCGTTCTGCAGTACTGGCCATTTCAAATCAAAATAATTTTTGTTTGGCTAAGAATTCTAATTTCAAATTAATTTTATTTTAAAAACATGGAATTCTTTTTCCAAAAGTAGTCATTTGTTTATTGATTAGTGTTACATTTTCATCGCATTTCAATCTTTTTTGTCATAATGGATATGTTAAAAATTCGAGTAATTATGGAATAGGAGTACCGTCGTGGCAGCAACGCGGCACAAGCGGCACGCAACATCAACGACGTTTACGGAGCTAACACTACAAACCAAGGCACCACCTGTTATTGGTTTGCTCGCTTCTGTTCTGGGAATTTCGACCTGAAAAATGAACGTCGCGGTCGTCCGAAGACTTTGGTCGACAATGACGAATTAAAGGCGACTGTGGAAGCTGATGATACACAATCTACGGCTGAATTACCAGCAGCTTTCGACGTTAGCGTCAAAACAATATTGGTCCATTTGCGTCAAATTGGCGAGGTAAAAAAGCTTGACAAATGGGTGCCCCACGAACTCAATGATAGCCAGCGCGAAGTACGCGTCGAGACGTGCCTTGCACTGCATCAACAGACACACAAATGAAGGAATTTTGAACCGCATGAAACCTGCGATGTTGCGATGGTTACCTGCGATGAAAAATGTATTCTGTTTGATAACCGCAAGTGCTCAGCAAGTTGGTTGGATCCTGGTTCAGCACCTAAACAATGCCCTAAACGAAAACTTACCCCTAGAAAAGTGATGGTTGACTGTTTAGTGTGTTGACTGTTTAGTGGTCTAGCGCCGGTGTGATTCATCACAGCTTCTTACCAAACGGGGTCAGCATTACTGCAGATATGTATTGTGAAGAACTGAACACAATGATGGAGAAGCTGTCACATCTTCAACCAGCATTGGTCAATCGCTCGTCTCCGCTGCTCCTGCACGACAACGCGCGACCTCATACTGCACAGCAGACGGTCTCCAAGTTGCAAGAACTGGGGTTGGAAGTTCTCCGTCACCCGCCCTACTCACCAGACCTTGCACCTACAGACTACTACTTTTTCCTGAATTTGGATAACTCCTTGGCGGGGATAAAATTCAATAGCTGAGAGGCAGTACAAAATGCCTTTGAAGAATTTGTTGCCTCCTGTCCAGCTGATTTCTTTAAGCAGGGCATCAATAAACTGCCACTGCGTTGACAAAGATGCATTGACTGTATGGGTACTTCGATTAATACAAATAAAAAATACATGAAAAAAATTCGTTTAAATTTTTTCATACAAAACGGCAATTTCATAGGTAAAGACCTAATATAATCCATGCTAATACTACTACTTAATATATCACAAAATTTTGCATAAGTTTTGTCTCCAGTACAGAAAAGGACACATGTTTACTTTTATCTGGAATAATAAGTACTGTTCCCGAAGGTCAGGCCAAATTTACGTCATCGCGACAGACACATCAGGAAAAGCTAGTAGAACGTCACTAATATTATAAATATGTATGTAAGTTTGTATATTTGTAGGTAAACTTTGTCATGCCACAGTCTTTACTAAGAATGATCATATAAATCTATGAAACCCTTTAAGACAACAAGAATTATGGGCACTTGAATAGTGGAAGGAGCCCATATATAAAATTTTAAAAGAATTAAAGAAGACAACAAAACTATTAAACAATACAACAGTGAAGGATCAATTCTGAAAAATAGAATGACGCTTCAATTGAGAGTTGATTTTAACCAGAGGTTCCCAGAATCTTTTTTTAATAGACTACTTTCAAAATTTAGTTGATTCCAGTGGACCCCTGCAGCTACATATCTACCATATTCCAAAAACTCAACAAAAGTATAAGGATTAGATCTAACTACGGACATTTGGAAGTCTCGACATGTTGTACTGAATATGGAATATGCAAGTTTTAACAGGTAACAGTTGCTGAGCTTCTTAAAATAATATCTGCCAATACAGGTTCTTTTTTTATATATATCTCAGGAGGCAAACAAACAGGTGGGTGTCATCTGTTGTTACGTGATCAATGCCGTCCATAGACACTAGCAACACCAGGAGAGTCGCAAGTGCGTTGCCAGCCTGTATATAGGAGAAGGGAGGAGGTGCCTCTGGGGCTCTTACTGACCGAACCGAACGAAACGCAACAATGCGTGCACTATTACTTGACGTCGGTGTTTCTGTGAGAGGGTGGTACTACCCCGGGCGAGCCAACACATTCATGCTGAAACCAGTAATAGTTTCAGCGTGCATCTACCACCTACAAAAGGTGAATCTTTAGTTCTTTACTGTTGAAAGCAGATAAATTTTCATGAATGTGGGCTTAGGAATGGTGAATCCCCATTGGCATTTTCACTTTTTCATTAGTGTATTGACAAATCAATAATTTTAAAAGTAAAAGAAAATGTGTGTTCTCCTTAAACTTTCATTAATATTCAATAAGCATTATAATACTTACTGTAACTTCAGACTGTTTTTCTTTAGATGTGCCATTATTTGGTGGCAAATGTTTTCTTGTAGGATTTTCAGTTAATCTCGCTTCTTGCGTGGACTCTACAATTGCACTGCATGTGTAAGTGATATTATCATTTGATACATATGTTTTTCCATTGTATAGTCCGACAAGTTTATTTGCATCATTTTCTGAATACACTTCTATTAATACTTTCTTCAAGTCTGGTGAACTTTTCATTTGTCTAACCCAATAGGTAATATTGTGATTTTTTGCATCTTTGATGAATTTCCTAATTTCTCTATGTCTGATCTGAAATCAAAAAAACTATTCATAGTATGTATATTAAAATGAAAAGATTACAACAATTTTAGACAATCAATTTGCCATCACTTCTTAGGAAAAGGTTATACTTGTTTTTTTTTTCTTTTTTAGATTTATTGTTTTCACACCTATGTATATTCGGAAATGCTGACCCTTGCCCACTTCGTATGAGTGTGATTCGGTTTCTACTGAGTGCTATGTATTTTGATAAGAATTCATAATTTTTTTTTTGATAATAAACATCATTCAATGATTTCAATATTTTTTAAATATAAAAAAAAAACTACTTCTTGTGACTTAAACATAAAAGTTAAACATATGCTGTCGCTGACTTTTTTGTAGGCATTATTAAGCTCTACAACTTTTCTCTAGAATTCAATCATATATCTCTCATCGTTAAGGCAGCGTTCGTAAGAAACGTTTTCGTTCAACCATTTTCTCTCAGACTTACTTTGCAAATCCGACTACCGCAAAAAGGACTTTTCTTTTTTCGGACTAATGTATAGTCTATGACACTCACAAATAACGTGGCTTTCTATTGGCAAAAGAATGTTCAGGATCGGTTTAGTAGATCCAGATATTACCCCCTACAACGTCACAAACTCACAAACTTTATCTCTTTACTAGCCGACCCGTGCCCACTTCGTTGGCCGGTAATACGTAAGCGTGGAATGGTTATTTTGCGCTAAAACGCAGCGGAAGCTCTGAAAAGGAAAAAAATACCCCGATTTTTCAACATTCTTCATTGCTGCTCCGCTCCTGTGTGCCTTAGCGTGATGATAGCCTATAACCTTCCCTGATAAATGAGCTATATAACACTGAAAGAATTTTCCAAATCGGACCAGTAGTTCCTGAGATTACCC
>MU158753.1:1152157-1164973 GCA_015888305.1 Antheraea pernyi | reverse complement strand
GGAGTTTTTGGCGGGATTTTGGTCTGTCATGTAGTGGATTTTATTTTTTATTCATAATCTTGTGTTACTTGACTCTATATTGTGTAAAATTGGTGGTGTTTTATGTAATATAGTTTGTTTATTGTGCATAAGTGAAGTGAATAGAAAATAATACCACGGACCATGAATTCTGAGATGCCACAAAAACTCCCAGGAAGTTCTAACAAGATGGCCACCATCTTGTTGGTTAATTGAAATTATATCAAGAAACTTGTAATATCGATACTCATTTGACAATGGCAGTAATAGTCTACTACAGGACTGGTTGCCAAAAATAAAATAGAAGAAGAGATAAATGCAAGTCATAGAGTCCTAGTAATTTCAAAGGTCATTAAATCCCTTAAGATTAATGGTCATGATTTACAAAATTATCTTATATACAGATAGTTACAAAGCATTATATGCCCTAGTCTCTTCACTAGTTCACTAACCACAAAAACCTTATTAGGAAACTGAGAATAAGCCCAAATTAATTTGATATGTTTGTATGAAATTATAAATAATCTGATTATTTTACCATCAAAGATGCGTTTTTTCATCATAGTAAGAATATTAAATTCTGTTATTTTTACTAGAGATTTTGTTAGAACTCACATTTTTGTGTGAAATTATCCATTAAACAAGGATAAATATCTATACTATATACTATAATAATATTATAAAGAGGTTAAGTTTGTGACGTTGTAGGGGGTAATCTCAGGAATTACTAAACCAATTGTGAAAATTATTTTAGAAATAGAAAGTCACGTTATTTGTGAGTGTCATAGGCTATATATTAACCCGAAAAATGTAAAGACTTTTTTGTGTTAGTCTGGGAAAAAATGGTCGAATGAAAATGTTTCATATAAACGTTGCCTTAACAACAGATATATGATTGAGTTCTAGAGAAAAGTTCATTGACAGCATATGTGTAATTTTTATATTTAAGTCACAAAAAGTATTCATGCTTGCAGAGTCATTACTTTTGCCTATCATTGATTATGCTGATGTCTGCTACCTGGACGCTAATGAGGAATTGATTAATAAATTGGAGCGGCTTCAGAATACATGCATTCACTTTATTTATGGACTTAAAAAATTTGATCATGTATCTGAATACCGCTCAAAGCTTAAATGGCTACCCATTCGGCACCGACGAAACAGCCACACCCGGTCCCTCCTGTATAACGTTCTTCATAATCCCAATTCCCCTCCATACCCAACAATATAAATTCGAGATGTTAGGTTGCAGAGATTCTTCATCACGCCGTCTATGCTCTCAACATATACTCAAATTCCTTATCTGTAACACTAAATTTTATAGTAAATCATTTGCGGTTCAAGCTGTACGCCTATGGAACGCACTCCCTTGTGATATTAGGCAGGCAAGATCCGTGACGTTATTAAAAAAATATCTCCACCGGCATTACCTCTCGCTGTCGTGATATAACTATTGTATTGCGTTATTTCTTTTTTTTTACTTTTATCTATAGTTTTTGTATTTTTTATTTTTTTTTTGTCTATTTATATTGCCACCCGGTAGTTATGAAAATAAAATGTCTCCTTAGGTTTGCCTGGAAGAGATCGCTCTAAGCGATAAGGCCGCCTAACTGTACTCATATTGTAAACTGATGATAAATTTTTTATATTATTCAACATGTGTGCAATAAAGAGTTTTATTATTTTTAATATTAAAAAGTAGTTTCTTAGAATAATAAAAAAAAAAAAATTAAGTGATGTTTATTGGTTATATTATCAACAACAATTATGAATTCTTATTAATATGTAATTATATAATAACTGAGCCACAGCAACATGTGGCCGGGTCAGCTAGTCTATAATAATATTATAAAGAGGTAAAGTTTGTGAGTTTGTGACGTTGTAGGGGGTAATCTCAGGAACTACCAAAACCGATTTTGAAAATTATTTACCAATCGAAAGCCACGTTATTTGTGAGTATATATATCTATATGAGCTATATATCATCACGCTAAGACCAATAGGACCGGAGCAACAATGAAAAATGTTTAAAATCGGGGCTTTTTTCCTTTTGAGAGCGTCCTCTGCGTCTTAGCCCAAAATAACTATTCCACGCGTACGAAGTCGCGGGCAGAAGGTATTAACTAATTATATTATCTATACTAATATTATAAAGAGGTGAGGTGAGGTGGTGAGAGGTTGTAGGGAGTAATACCTGGGGAGTCGGAGAAAAATGGTCGAACGGAAACGTTTCTTACGAACGATGAGAGATATGTGATTGAGTTCTAGAGAAAAGTTGTAGCTTGATAATGCCTATTACCGCCCAACGAAGTGGGCTAGTGTGGTATAAAAACAATGAAAGAAGATGTGACATATTTTGTTTCTACTGTTTATCTGTGTGTTGTATAATTGAATAAAATTGTATATATAGAGTCAATAGTTGCAGTTTTGTGAACACTATTGATTAATATTGTGGGGATATATTTAGACTAGCAGTTGCCTATAATTTTGTCATTGTCTGTATCTTTATAAGAATTATATTTGCTTAGTACTCTGCTTATAACATCAGCCATCTGCCAGTAAAAATCCTATTAAAATAGTTTCAACAGTTTCAGATTTTATGGTTTTCTTTTGCCTTTGGTTTTTTGTTATAAGTATTATTTTCATCTGAACTAGTAAAAAACTGTTGTTTTAACATTTCAAACACTCCTTTTAATTGTATAGCTATATTGCGTAAATAAAACGGTTTATATATAACACAAAATATTTAATAATAAACAATTTCTTTTGAAATACATGACATATTCTAAACCAAATTTTCACCCTGACTACATTCCTCATTCATTTGTTGTTTAACATAGATTTTGAAAATAATTAATTAAAGATTCTTTCTATTCTTTATCTATCTTAATTTTTTTACTAAAAAAAATGATGGCTGCAGTAAATGTCAAAGTTTAATGTAAAATAGGTAAAACGAAAAATTGAGACGATTGAGAATTGATGAAGGTAGATTTTTTGTGTCACAATAAGTAAAATTTTGAAAATGTTATAGCTATTTGAAGGAACTAAAACCTTTATTTATTCAAAAAAATTTTGTTTGGCAGAAAATAGTTGAAAACACACAAAGTACCATTTTTAATGGATAGGTAAGGATGAAAATATTTCAAACAAATTGAAAATAATTGGGGTTAAAAGTAGTTGTTTTTGTATGTAATGCCCATTGGCATTGTAGTCAGGTGAAGCTGTTAAGACCTTCCTTGGTCAATAGCGTAGTCAGTTCGAAAAAAAAAGCTCTTGGCATTAGTAATTCGCATCACGAAATTGGGGTTATTAAGGATTGTTTTTTAACAATCCCCCTTTTTTTTTGGTTACCCCTTTTAAAAGACCCTCGCTCCGCGGAGAGGAATGGATTTTTTATGTGTTTGAAGTTACGTGTAATGTGATTTTTTCTTCAGTTGCGCATTTTAAAGGTTTATAATACTATAATTTTATAGTTTTATACATATTTATTGTTGTTTTATAATTGTTAACTATTATTTCAGAAAAAAAAAAAAACAAAAAATCAAATATAAATTATTTGTATAACAAACGGAAGATTTCTTGTATTTTTTTGTTTTATTTCTACTATGTTTAATCTAAAACTCAACTGTCTCAATCCTAAAAAAAAAATATTACAAATTATTTGTATGTCTAAGTTCTCTATGTAGGTTAGTATTGCAAACATATATAAAATTTCTTCTTGTTTTCGTTTTAATATTTTTTATGCATTCAAATGTAAAATATTTGGGTGAAAAATGAGGACAGAAGTTTATTGTAAAAAAAAAAATCTCAAGATTTATGCCTTTCTATCAATAATTTATTCGTTAATGCGTAGATATACATAGTTTCATACAAGAAATTATTTTTTTAGTTTAAAACTCAACCTTTTTTTTATGCAAAATTAGTTCTGATACAAGGAGTTTTAAATACTTGACCTTTAAGTATGGATGTCATTTTTTCTTAACACTACAGTGGATGTGGAAGTGTCACAGGGACCTATATGCACAGACATTTTGGGGGGAATTTGATATAAGATCGCTTTAAAACTGATTGAATGTAAAAGTTATGGGATTTGGCAATAAAATAATGAGATTTTATAAACAACGTTTATTTAAAAAAATTACAGAAATTTTAAAATCAAAAATTATGGCACTTTTCAATTTAAATCTACTTAGGTTACATTTTTAATAACTGAAGACAGCCTAACTTATTCCTATAACAGAATTGGTCTTTTTTCTCAAAATATAATATATAAGAAACCAAATACACAAAATACATACTTCAGGTAAGAAATATAACAAATTTTGACAATAGTCTAATAATCCGGTGTTGGTCTCCGGTCAACTTTTTGATGGTCATTCCTTACCTGATATTCATCGGGAGATGCAAACTCCTCCCTCGTTGGTAGTTTTACAACTAAAACAAAAGCTACTGAGCCACTCAATCGCGGGGAGTGGGGGAAGTAGGTGAAACTAACAAGACGAAAACATTGAGTACCATGTGAGACTCCACGTCCATACTTAAAAGTTAAAGTTAATTTTTTTTACCACTAAATTTACATTTTTCCAGATATCATTTCCTGTTCTACTTATATATAGACAAAGTACTGTACAAACTATTGAATTTCAAATTAAAAATCACAAAGTTGTTAATATACAAAATTACCAATAATTGTTCGGAGGAGACATAATCTCAAAACTTTAATCATGAATATCTCAGTAATGATGACTTTCCGCAGCGGGGGAGTGGTATAGAAGGGTAGGCAGCCCCCTCCCCAACCTTATTTCAGGATACGAATTTCTAATGCAGCCCCACGCCTTCCCACATGCCTACATAGGTACCTACTTTTTTTTATTTCTATTATAAAGCTACATACAACTTCATTATTAAGTAATTTTGGAACTATTTTACTTTCTAGAAATATAACTGGCTGTATACTGTTTTCATAGGTAACATTCTGATTGTTTTGATTTAAAACTTTATAACAGACATTCAATATTATTAATATGTCAAAAGACATTAATTTAATATTATTGATACAAGACAGCGACAGATACAATAAAAAATAAATGTAATTGAAAAAAAAAGAAATAATTTGTAACATACAGGGCATGAGTGTTTATTATTTATTATTATGGACACGTAGAAATGTTTGCAATACGTACATTCATTCATCATAATATGATATATAGAACATATTATGTTCTCAGTAAAACTATGAGGTTATTATTTATTTTCATTGGATGAAAGTTCTAACTGATATAAAGTAAGTTGTGTGTTATTTACAAATCAAATGTTAACAACAAATTGTGTGACTATAATTTTCATGAAATAATTCTGTATTTTTATATCACTAATCGCACAAAATATACTCACGGCAGCAGGTAATCCATTCAGACGAACTAAGTACAGCATCCTAGGAACCAATAAACTTCTTTTGGAGCACAGACTTCTTGGAGCCACTCAAGAGGAGATACTCATATATACAAATGTACTCTGTGGATACTACAGATGAGCTGCTAACTATATTTACCACAGAAAAATATTTTTTTTTTTTTTTTTTTTTTATTTTTGGCAAAGCGTGACTGCCGGTTATAAATCTGTCAGTTAAGGAGTTAATAATAAAGTTAATAAACAAATCAGGAATTTTAAGCATACAAAGTTTTCGTATTAAGATATGTAGGAGGACATTATCATATGCTGATTTAATATCCAAAACCACTGATAGAGTGGATTTATTATTTGAAAATGCAATTCTAATATCAGTAGTGAGAATACTAATACAATCCAATGTACTTTTGCCTTTTCGAAAACCAAATTGACTCTTAGAAAATAATTCATGGCTTTCAAGAAACCATTCTAGGCGATTTTTCACTAAACGTTCAGTTACTTTAAGTAACACTGATGACATTGCAATGGGCCTATAAGATGATACATCTGATGGTAATTTATTAGGTTTTAGTACTGGCAATACCAATTGTGATTTCCATGATAAAGGAACAATTCCTGTCATCATGACAGTGTTTATTATTTCTAAAAAATAACCTAAAGCCTGTTCACCAAGATTGGAGAGAAATGAATATAGAATACCGTCTGACCCAGGTGATGTATCTTTGGTACATGATAAAACCCCTTTTAATTCACTGATAGAAAACAAATTATTGATGGTGGAACTATTCCCTATAATAGGTGGCATAGAATTTAATAGATCGTCTGTAATCTGATCTTTAAATGGCACCGTAGGTGGGGCCAGATGGTCCATGAAACTTTCAGCCATTGAAGGAGGAAGTTTTGAAAGGCTAGAATTATCCATTCCACATCTAAACCGTCTAATATTACGCCACACTTCTGATGGACTAGTTGAAGGTGAAATCGAAATACAAAATTTATTCCAACCAGCCTGTTTTTTTTCCCTTAATAATTTTTTGGTATTTTTCATAATATAAGTCAAAATTTTAAAATTTTCTGAAGTCATTGCATGGTTGTAATTTAACTCTGCTTCTTTTCTCTTTTTTACAGCTTCTGTGCATTCATTATCCCACCAGGGAGGAGATGATATATGAAATGAAGAAGATTTTTTCAAGGGAAATATAACATCTGCAGTATTAATTAAAAGTGTGGAAAAAGCATCTGCACACAAGCCTATACTTTCAGAAAAATTTGGCAATGAAGAAATTTCATTTTCTACAGCTGTCTTAAATGTACTCCAATTTTCCTTATGTAACCTATGCCTTATACGAGACTTATGAATAGTATTCTTACATTTAAATTTAAAATTACTTAAAGATATAAGGATAGGAAAATGGTCACTTCCATAAGTGTATGGAAGAGTACACCATGTAGTCAAACATGCTAAATTAGAGCTACAAATAGAAATATCAATTGCACTAACATTATCAGAAGGATTAGAACGTCGAGTTGGTGATCCTGTGTTTAATATACATAAGTTTTGATGATTAAGAATATCTAACAATCTATTGCCATAACTGGTTGAATATGAGCTACCCCATGATTGATGATGACAATTAAAGTCCCCCATTACTAAAATTGGTTTAGGAAGGGAAGAAAATATATTATTAATTTCAGAGAGAGCAGAGGATGAAGGGTGTGGTATGTACAAAGAAACAAAACAGATACTGTTTAATTGGATAGCTACTATGGAAAAATTATCGAAATGGGGAAGAGAAATAACAGAGTAAGAAAATGTATTCCTGACCAGAATAGCTGCCCCTCCATAGCCATCCTGACGGTCATCCCTTACACAAAAAAAACCATTCATTTTAAACACAGCTCTTGGCTTAAGCCAAGTCTCAGATAAAGAAACTAAAATCGGTTTATATTTGTTTAGCAAATAAATCAAATCACTTTTCTTGTTGGTGAGGCTTCGAGCATTCCATTGAATTATCAGATGATCCATTATTGGGTAAATTTAAGTAGGGCAAAAGAGATGTAACCTCGTTGGACGGTATTATTTGGGACTGAGTTAAAAATTTAATAAGAGCTATAATAATTTTACCTATAGAAAGATCATCATTTTCATTTGTATTTTTTAGAGCACATCCATTTTGTGAAGAAGTTGTGTTGTAATCTTTTATAAGTTCTCTATGTTCTAGTTGGTTATAACCATGATTAACTTTAGGTGTTCTACGAGGTTCTCGATACACTGTTTTTTTATATGACACTGGAGTAGTTTTCTTATCAGATTCAGAACTAATAAATCTAGGCACATTTGAAGCAAGAACATCAGAATACGGACGGGAAACAGGATGATGCATTTTTGATGCTTCTGGATAAGACATACAGTTTTGAGCCATTGTAATTTTAATTTGTTTCTGTCTATTGTACTCTGGACACGACTTATTGGTTGCAAAATGACTTCCTCCGCACATACAACAATTGATATAATCTTCATCTATATTACAGGACTCACCAGTATGTTCCTTTCCACACTTATAACACTTTGGTTTTGAGCGACATTGTAACTTTGTATGGCCATATCGGCAACAGTTATAACATTGAATAGTAGGATAAGTATATAATTCAACTTGTAAGGCATTGAAGCACATAAATATTCGTTTAGGGAGTATCTGACCATCAAATGTTACAACAACACTTTGTGAAGGTTTCCAGACAGTAGCACCATCAACATTGACCTTATAGTTTATTCGTCTAACTTTTAAAATTTTACCACAACCAATTGGAACATTAATATTTTCAATTATATCTTCTGGTGACCACTCAACAGGTACACCTCTAACCAAACCCATACGGGTAACATTAAATGTAGGAATAAAAGCCTTTAACTTATTTGACTCTAAACTCTTATGCCCTAAAAACAAGTTAGCATCACTGTAAGAAGAGAATGATAAAGTAATTCTGTTACGCCCTATACGTTTTAGACTACCATTAATTATGTTCTGTATACAATTATTTTTTAAAAATTTACCAAAAGTCACAGGGTGAATAGTTGTGCCATCGTTTGGTGAAGACTGAATTCTCTGTACATGTATGATATATGGTGAATTATCCGTTTCTGTGTATAAAGATCTCCCTACAGGTGTAGGATTCTTTATAGTACAGTCTTCAGCAATATTTGGAGTAGATTTGTTACTTAAAATAATGTCTGAATTTTGATTAGAAATTAAAGCTGGTTGTAAAAAACTAATCTTTTTTTCAGAAACAACTTCTGAGTCCAAACACTGGCAATCAGTAAATTTATTATCAAGTAAAGAACTATTCTTTTTCTTTCTTTTATTGCAATGCCTACATTTTTTTTGAAGATGGATACGTTTGTGTGGTCTTGGTTGAGATCGTGACCCGTCTGTGTCTACACTAGAATCATACGATCGGACATCGTCCGGTATATCCATAGGTGAATTATCGACAGTACAAGTAGATTTAACAATAACAAATTCACTTGCATGGGGTATTGTGCCCCCAGGATCCGGGGGCTCGTTCATGGCGTACAACTAAATAATTAAAAAAAAGAACTTACCTACTGAATGTTGAAATAATACAAAAAAACAACTATAGAAATAATAATCTACACAAATATATACGAAACGGGCTTTTAATTGGGCCTACTTAGTACCTTCTTTTTTTCTCATAAATGAAGCCTCCATTTTTTTCCCAAACAATTTTTTTAGCCTGACTAAAAATGAAATTTAAACGAAAAAACCGCGTCCACCCTTTTCAACGTTTCCCGCGCTTTTCTCCGTTTTGACCCCAGAATAATATTACTCCTAGAGGAGATCATACTTACAGATAATGTCACGCATATATCACGTCTTGCAGAGATACTCATAGATAAGAATAGTATACTGGAGATACTACTATAAATTAGGACTGTTGGTAAAATATCGATATATCGAAATTTTGATTTTAAATATCGATTTAAATTACTAATATTTCTTTGGACGATGTATCGATAGTTTAGTAGATATTTTTTATTATATACATCATCATTTTCTTTATCCCACGTAGGTTGAGTCGATACAACGTGTTTTCCTTTTTCACTCTCGGCTGTCATCTCTGAATTCACACCTTTTATACACATGTCATTTTTCATAAACTTTATCCATAATATTTTCGATTTCCTCTACTCTTATATCTGTCCACTTTCATACTTAAAACTATTCTAGTTATATGTTTTTCATGTATCTTTATGATATGCCCATATCTTATTAACTTGTTACTCCTCAACTTTTCTGTCACTAGTGATATTTTCAAACTTCATCTGATGTATTAATTTTTATTCTATCGATTCTAGTTACACCACACATCTTAACAATTGCATCTCTGCCGCGTACAGTATTCTCTTATCCGTTTCTTTCATAACCCAGTACTCAAATGCATTTGGTATATTTGCATGAATTTGGAGCAGGCTGGTAATAGCAATCTTAGTAGTGAAACACCTAAACATATAAAGTAACGAGTATTTTTAAAAACTTTAACTGAAATATATTCATAATCATCAACATCAGCCTGTAAGGGGCCCACTGTAGGGCCATAGGCCTAGTTCTATCTTCAAAATTACTATTAGTAATTATAATGCTGAATTGAAACAATGAATGGGCTGACGTCTTGAAATCTTGCATAAATATAAATCAATATATGATACTTTATATATGTCTAAGCAGTTTTAAATATTACTCATTGAATTCGATACATACATTCTTACATGTTACTATGATTATTGAGTTATGCAGACGAAAGCGCGTTATTTAAAAAAAATGGCCGGCAAAATGACCAAAAAACAATATAATTCCAATTACATACATGGATACAGATATATGAATTTAAATTATATTTATTCTTAGAGCTCAGTACCTACAACGCACGTCTTACGCACATGTTTAAGTGAACAAACATATTTTTTGCTAAATTTCATGCGGACGATGTCGCAGGTAACAACTAGTCTAAAACAGAAAAACCTAAATTATTTTCTGTAAGGTCCGCTATCTGCCGGTGAAGTCCCATGAAAATCGGTTCAACCGTTTTGGAGATAGCATTGCGGATGGAGCCGCGATTAACAGCTATTATAGTCTAAATTAAAATTGACGAAATTATTTATGATATCCTCTATCTGCCGGTGAAAGTCCCTTGAAAATAGGTCTAATAGTTTTGATAGCATTGCGGACGAAATAATATAAGGAACTAACGAAACAATAACTTAAAATATTATTATTAAGATTTACATTTAATATACATTAATTAAGATTTTGTGACTATACAAAAAATAATCGCTTGTCTGTTCCGCAAGAAATTGTATTATGGAACACTTTTCGTAATACGTTTATAATCTAAGATCTTTTTAGGACGACCTCTATATCATTAATGTTATTAATAATTATAATGTCGAATCGTAAACAATAAGCTGATAATTATTTCTCTTATTAAAAATAAAGAATGAGTTGAAATGTTGCTAAATTTCATGGAGACAAAGTCGCTGGGAACAGCTAGTCTAAATAGAATAACCTCAGTTACTTTTTATTAGGTTCGCTATCTACCAGTGAAAATCCCGTGAAAATCGATGTAACCGTTGTGGTGACAGCACAGCGGGCGAAGCCACGGTTAACAGCTAGTATAAACTATAATTGCCTAAATTACTTTTTGTAAGATAAGCTATCTGCCAGTGAAAGTTATGTGAAGATCGATCGAACCGTTTTGGAGATAGCATTGCCGGCGAAGTCACGGTTAACAGCTAGTATAAATTAAAATTGCTTCAATTACTTTTTATAAAGTCAGCTATCTGTCAGTAAAAGTTTCGTGAAGATTGGTTGAACTGGCTTGAAGATAGTACTGCGGGCGAAGCCACGGTTAACAGCTAGTCTAAATTAGTTAGTTATCAGTCCAATCGTTTTGGAGATAACATTGCAGACGAAGCCGCGATTATAGCCTAGTCTAATTTAGAGTAGCCTAAGAAACCCGCTGTAATTTCAGCTATGTGTCAGTGAAATCCCTGTCAAAGTCGGTCTAGCCGTTTCGGAGATTACCCGGAACAAACAGACAGACAGACCGCCAAAAATTTTAAAAAATGCATTTTGGTTATCAGAAGCGTCTATACTTTCATACCCAATCAGTCAAAAATTTTTATTTTGATATTACATACAAACACTTCATTTTTATTATATGTATAGATTACATACAGACACTTCTTTTTTGTATTATATGTATAGAAGATACAGATGTCAGTGGTTTGTAATAGCTTAAATTGATGAAAGTAAAAATGTGCAATGACCAGAAATCATATCTCTTGAAATTCCGCTTTCGTACATGCGATAAACCTCTAACTTGAGCTCAATATCTATTTTCTTCTTTTCTTTGAATGTTTCTTATTTTTCCAGTCGTTTATTTTATTTATTTTGAATGTTTTATGAATTTAGGTACCTATCTTATTTTAGTAACCATATAGGATTTGATAGTTTCTAATTATAGGATAATTAATAAATAAATAAAACACATTTTATCATAAATGACATCTGATGTAATAATTTTTGATACTTTTTTAGAATCGTTGTGATTTCAAACCGGATGCAACGGAAACAGATTATCTGTCGATAAGAGACACAAATACAAAAATTAGTAAGCCAGAGCGAGAGAAAACAACAGGTAAGAGACACACATACAACAATTAGTGAGCCAGAGCGAGAGAGCAAATGTCGGTGTGTATGTATATTGCACACTGTTTAATACTTGCTTGTATTTGAGCATTTAACGTGTGTTAGTATACGTGAAAAGTACATGAGCTAATACTACTGTACACTGTATGCAGCTGCGTATTACAGCTTTTTAGTAAGAAGTCAGCGTGGTGTGTTATTATTTAACAGTATTTGTGAGTATTTTTATGTCTGTTTGTGCTAAATAATAAATTCATTTTTAAACAAATAAATTTTGTAATTATTTTTTATCACATTGAAATTATATATAAATCAATTATATATTACGTAACAAAATACTATACAAATATATTGAAAAAAGTTACAATATGGCCCATGAAGGGATCCAGTAGTCCAGTAGTTTTCTTGGTTTGTTTTTATGTAAACATCTTCACCTGGAGGGTAAGTTGGGTCAGAGTTCATAATATTTGTCTTCACGTGGTGATATTGTTGTTGTGTTCTTTTATCTGGCCGAATATTGGATAAGCTTTTATTAGCTGTCCCTTAGCTGTAACAGACATCTTTTGGGCAGGAGAGATGCCCTTCGTTGTGTGTGTTTTCCTGTATGTTAATAAAATTCTAATAAATGTTGTTTAAGTTCACTTCTATTGAAGTATTGGGG
>MU158753.1:1102382-1152104 GCA_015888305.1 Antheraea pernyi | reverse complement strand
CCTAGTCGTAGCCCGGGGGGGTGAATGGAAGGAAGTGGAGCGCCTGGCCACGATGGCCACATCTCTCGTGGTCGGGCGCATAAGGAGGTTGGGCCTCAGGGTGGCCCTCGAGAAGACCGAGGCCCTACTCTTTCATGGGCCTCGGCGGGGGCCCCCTCCTGGGGCTCACATTGTGGTGGAGGGAGCCCGGATCAGGGCAATCCGGGCGTACCGGACGGTGTCCTCGGCGGCGGCCTTCATGCTCGCCGGCTCCCTGCCCTGGGAGCTGGAGGTAGGAGTTCTCGCCGCCGTGTACGAGTTCACGGCGGCGAGGAAACGAAGGGGGGAGTCTCCGGCTCCCAGGGAGGTAGAGGCTCTGAAGTCGCTGTCCACGGAGGCGACCTCTCAGGGGGAAAGGGTTTTGGCGGTGTCCCTGGACATCGGTACGGGCGGTATACCGTAGACGCTGTGCGCAGCCCGTGAGAGAGCCCGAGTGCAGAGAGCCCGTGAGGTGGACCCTCTAAGTGGCCCTCTCCGCCAACGGAGGACCGGCGGGAGAAGGCGGCGCTTTGCCCGACTCCTCCCGCCACCGTAGTCGGACCTGAGGGGATGGGCCGGGGGCCCATCTCCTCATTGCACTGGTCCGGCGGACGAGGGGAGGTAGCTGGTGTGTACCCAGCTGCCTCTCTATAGGTAGGAGCCCGGTGGTGACCTTCCACCGGGCGGACCGTTGGGGCGGCTCTACAAGGTTGATTAGCATTGTACGATCCCTTGCCGCCCCAACAATTACGGTCTGTCGGTGCACCGTGGGGTTTTAGTCTGTGCGAGTCGGACATAACCCACCCTTCCCCCCGGGAGGGTGGAGTAATAATTCGGAACGTCTTCTGTGGAAATGTTTCATGTCTTCATTTGTAGCCATTTCTTTTTCGTTACACATTTTCGATTTATAAAATTCAATTCACACAGGCCCAAAAGAAGTTCCACTTTAATAATATATAGCATTTTTAAGTGCCTTTATTGGAAATACATTTTGAGGTTATTTTTTTAACGGGGCAAGTAGACGGAGCACGCATTTATGAGACTAGGATAACAATATGGAATGCTGTGAATCTCGAAAACGATTGGGACCAATGATTGTTTGCGCTTCGATAGCTCTGATGTTTTATATACTTGCTGGTTACTAATAAGTAAAACTCTTTTTATGTATGATATGTATAATAATTGACGAGTCGACAGTTTGCTCGCTTAATTCCGAGTATCAGTACATCAGTGGGGCGCGTGCGTGGGCGTGCGAGGGTGATGTTTCGGTGTGGGTGGTCGGGGTGAGTCGACGCGTTTGGGATTCGCGGGGTGTCCTCACGTGTCAAGGCGCATGCAGGCATGGGGTGTGAAGGCTGCTTGCAGTCTGCGTTACGGCATAGGCCGTAACAATGATTATTATAAGTAAAAAAGTGTACATATGTAACCTACGTGATATTTTGACAAAAAAAATGGCACGACAACGCACACATACGTAAAGTAATATTGTAACGCCACACTGTTTTACGATAAAATGTGGAAGTAAGACGACATATTCTCAATAGCGCAGAAATAGTTATATGTTGCTTAGATACGGATGGATTGACGGGGCAGCCGTAAAAAATAAGCTTGTCAGTCAAGTTTTAAGAAGGCGTTGTCGAAGTGCTTATTACGTATTTACAGCTTTTTAGTTACAATATTGATCGAGACCATATTACAATACTGTAATGTTTGTATTTTTTATAAGATAATTAAAAATGAAACAATATTTTCTTGTATGTATTATTTTCTTTTATTCTTCTGCCGCAACGATCTGTAATGCAAAAAGAACAAGTTTAAAAATTAATTAGCTATATGATAAATCCACTAAAAACAATTAATATTGTCTAACGGAAGTACTTGTATTAACTAATGGCGTAAAATTGAACGTAAAAAAGGAAGTTACAAATGGCTCTCGTATGAGCGTAGAGCGAGATGAGAAAAGGTGATATAGAAGAACATTGGACCTGTTTTGGTTTTACGAATCTAACCTAACCTAACCGAAGCAAGACGGAAAAATTGAGATAAATAAATCGTTTTGTATATTCTATTAGTATTTATTTCTATTAGTATATTGTGAACCATACAATCGAAATTGCATGATTCACAAATGAATACGTGTATATCGGATTGAAACGAACTAAAACTATTCGATTCAGTTCGATGAGGGAAAAAAAACAAAACCCTCCCACCATGTGTATATATGTGCACGTGTGTGAGAGAGATGATTTCATATGTGTGTTCAAGTGATGTAGGTGAGTCACTGTATCGCGAAAATAATATCAAGAGGGCTCCGCGCGGGGACGACCTAGGCTCGAGATATTATTGAGAACCGCGAAGTGTGCGGGAGCTAATAGGGATCGATTACAAAAGCGTGGGCGCAACACGCATTTTATAAGATTGAATTTAAATTTACTAACGGTGACGGCACCGAAGTCTAAAAATAGACATAACAAAAATTATTATTATTATTGAACGGTTATTTTAGGGGAAGATAGACGTAAATACGCGATTTACTCTATCTTATATGAGTTATTTATTTTGAACAGCTGCGCGCGCGAGCCGTTGTAATGTAGCCGCGATGGCTGGAAACCTATGTATTGCAGTGACGGATCCTAGAAGAGGATTTCGGGCGGTTTCTTCGTATGCCGAGATCTCCGAGATCTCGTGGAAGATGAGTAATTGACCTGCGTAGTCAATACTCGATAGGGAGAAGGAATAGGCTGGGTGATCCTGTGAAGGGTTAGCCGCCGGAGGTCTGGGAATAGGTTGGAACGCGGGCTTAGGAGCCCACTGAGCCTGAGGGGCCCGGTAGGGGCGGGAGGGGGCGCTAGTCGCGGGTGTTGACGCTGCCGGTGCACGAGACGTGCTCGGCAGGCTCGGAAAGGCCTCTCGGGACATGATAGGCGGGGGTCGGGGGCGGGTGGGAGCGGCGGCCGCCTTAGACGGCGACGCCTGCCTGGGGTATCGAGGGCGCTTTGTGCGCGGGGCGCGAGGACATCCGCGATAATTCGCGGTATGCCCCACGCCGCGGCACAGAACACAACTCGGAGGGTCGGAGGCGTCTTTCGTGCGAGAACACTCCCTAGTGGAGTGGTCGCCGAGGCACTTAACGCACCTGGGTTTCAGGCGACAGTTTCGTGCGGAGTGCCCGTACACCTGGCAGTTGTGACACTGCGAGGGCACAGACGTTTTGCGAGGCGGCTCGACTATGACGCCGGAGAGGCCGCAAAGGGACGTAAGATTAAAAATCGCTTTCCCCTCAGGGGTGCGATCGAGGACAACGAGAACCATATCATATGGAGCCCCGGTGCGCGGAGAGCGCATACGATGAACCTCGCGGATCACAACCCGTAGTTTACGTTCCTCTTCGAGAGAGTGCGTGAAATAACCCCACTGGTTGTCCCGAAGGAAACGAGTGAGGTCACGATGGGCGGTGGACGTGGCTACCTTCACCTGAATACCTACAGCGGTATTCACAGCGGAGGTGTAAGGGATGCCTGCCGTTTCCAGCAGGCTAGAAATTTCAACCCAAGACGCTTTGTCTTGGATCGTAACGGGGGGCGGTGGGCGGGGCTTTTTGCCCGAAACTGCGGAACCCGCAGTTTTAGGCGAAGCGGGTCTAGAGGGCGCTGGTGTCGTCTTTGGCACTTTCGCGCCATCGACATTGACTATTTTTTTGGAGGGCAAACTGCCTTCCGGATCGGATGAGGAGTTGGAGCGCTTCTTGCGCGGTTTGCGGTGCGTGACGGTGGTGAAGCCATCGTCCGCAGGTGGGGCTTGCTCAGTAGGAGGATCTTGTTGAGCAGCAGGGTCTTGCTCCATATCGGAGCCAGGATCGGAATCACTATCGTACGCATCGTAATCGTGTACGAGACGAGGACAGATGCTGGATATAAAACCACGGAGGCTAATAAGTTCGGTCTCTAAGAGGCCGACTTCTCGATCGGAGGCCATACCGGGGCCTGAGGAGGGGAGTGGGGCGGAGGAAGACATGTGAAACCTCCCTGCCAGAGGGGCAGGGGGGCGCGCCTTAATGAATTTAACGGACTATCCCGAGTCCGGATCAAAGGGAGCTGTTTAAAACTAAACAAAATAGGAAAACAACGCAAATAAGTACCTGAGAGAGACAGGGGAAAAATAACATAAGACTACTTAAATAAACAAACAATAAAAAGTAAATAAATTTAAAAATAAATCACTTAAGAATTAAAGAAATAGATAAATAAATGAGTAAATAAATAAATATACCAAGAAATAGATAAAGCAATAAATAAATACAAAGGAAAGGTCTCACTCAGTTCCAGGAAAAAGAACGCAGGTGTGCAGCGCACCTGTGTAGCACAGGTGTGCCGGATCGAAACAACACAATAACTGACGTCACTAAATCACGAGTATTAAAATCGAACTTAGCGCGCGCAGCAAAACGGACAACCGCTCAAGTCGACGATCCGATCGGAACTCTTGTGAAAAAAAGATAACGGTGTACGTTGGGGGTACGTATTGTTTGTACCGAACATCGTTGCGTCATCACTACATAGTATAAAACAAAGTCGCTTTCTCTGTCCCTATATCCCTATGTATGTTTAAATCTTTAAAACTACGCAATGGATTTTGATGCAGTTTTTTTAATAGATACAGTGATTGAACAGGAAGGTTTATATGTATAATAACATCCATTACATAGTCGAGAAATACTGTTATTTTTGAGGTTTCTAATGTGATGTCGTAAATAATTACATAACCGATTCGATGCAGACGAAATTGCACGGGTCAGCTAGCGCATACATAAAAGAAGCAAGGTATGTTATGTTTTATTCCAATAATCTCCTTTATGAATATACTAGCCGACCCGTGCCCACTTCGTTGGGCGGTAATACGTAAGCGTGGAATGGTTATTTTGCGCTAAAACGCAGCGGAAGCTCTGAAAAGGAAGAAAATACCTCGATTTTGCAACATTATTCATTGCTGCTCCGCTCCTATGGGTCTTAGCGTGATGATATATTGCCTATAACCTTCCCTGATAAATGAGCTATATAACTCTGAAAGAATTTTCCAAATCGGACCAGTAGTTCCTGAGATTACCCCTTACAACGTCACAAACTCACAAACTCTACCTCTTTATAATATTAGTATAGATAGTATAGACGAGGGCGGTCCGATAAGTATCTACTTAGCCTCACCGCCCGATAGCAAGAACAAACTTTTCAACTGAATCGAACGAGTAGTTTTGTTTAGACCGCGTGTGAAACCGAGCGTGTCTGTGGATTGGAGAAAAAAGAAAAAGAGCAATATCGGTCGTTGATTCGATTCTTGTTTTGGAAGGAAAATCGCATAGCGAAATTAAAGAGCGCTTGGATGCTGTGTCCGGTGACTCTTCTCCTTCGATAGCAACCGTCAAAATTTTGTTTAACGAAAACTCGTTCAATATGGTCACACGTCAGTTTTTGATAAGTGACGCTCAGGTGGCCCGAACTCGGGTATCACGAAGAATTATGTGGCAAAAATCCGTATCCGTTTGCTTCATGAAATATTGGGCATGAGAAAGTAGACGACTCGATGGGTGCCGCGTTTGCTCAGGCAAAAAGTGATACCGTGAGACCACTTCACAGCAGTGTTTGAATGCAATCCGATGGAGTTTCTGCGTCGTTTCGTGACGATCGACGAAACATGGATACACTGGTACACACTAGAGACCAAGGAACAGTCGAAACAGTGGATTTCACCCGGAAACCGTGCTCCAAAGCAGGCGAAGACTGTCCCCTATCGTCCGGAAAAGTGATGGCCACTGTTTTCTGAGATTAAAAAGGGTGTGATCCACATCGAGTTCCTTGAGAAGGGCAAAACGATCACGGGGCTTTACATTGCCGGATTATTGAGCCGATTTCAAGCCGAACTGGATAAAAAAACGGCCACATTTGGCGAAGAAAAAAGTACTCTTCCATCACGTCAACGCACCGGCTCACATCATCGCCGTCGCCACGGCTAAATTAGTAGAACTAGGCTACGAACTCCTGCCCACCGTATTCTCCGGATATGGCCCCGTGCGACTTCTTTTTGTCACCAAATTTGAAAAAGTCATTCGTCGGCCAGAAATTTGAGAGAAATTAGGGAGCACACTTTCTAGACCTTCAGAAATCGTATATTTCAGACGGGTTAAATAAGTTGGAGCGTCGCGGGGTTAAGTGTATTGAACTCAAAGGAGATTACGTTGATAAATAAATCGCCACTTTTCCAAAGTTTTTGTTATTCTTTTGTAAGCCCTACTTATCGGACGAAGTAACAGTGCTTGCATTGTTGCGTTCCGGTCGATCAGTGAGAGCGCCGGAGGCCCATCTCCCTTCCCCTTTCCTCCTCTCCGTTACCCACTACTCAGGGCCCCCAAACACAGGCTAGCAACGCACTTGCGACTCTTCTGGTATTGTAAGTGTCTATGGACGGTGGTGATCACTTAACATCGGGTGCCCTACTTGTTCGTTTGCCACCTATGATATAAAAAAAGGCGGGTCATCTGATGTTAAGTGGTCACCGCCGTCCATAGACACTTGCAACATTAGGAGAGTCACAAGTCTGTTCCCAGCCTGTTTGGAGGAGGGGGGAATGGGGACGGAAATGGGGGAAAGGGAAGTGGACTTCCAGCGCTCTTACTGATCGAACAAAACGCAACAATGCAAGCACTGCTACTGTACGTCGGTTTTTTCAAACACAGAGTGATATAATCCTTTTTTTTAAACAGATCATTCACAAGATGGTGACTGACATGATCTGAACTTTTTGACCTTTATGATGCATTCTTTTATTCGTTGCCATTAATATTTATTGAATTACTAGTGCTAATAATAATTAGATTAAAGGAACATGACCGACGTGTGGTTTTTTTTAAATCAATTTTCATAGCAATCGATTTACCGCAGTTACATGGTGTTATAATCTATACTATCGGGCCCTACGAACTTCCACTGGAATACGCACACAAAATTTCATCAAAATCGGTCCAGCTGTTCAAGCCATACAGAAGAAATTTATATATAAAATTATTAAGCTGGAGTGTTTGTTTGCTTGAACGCGCTAATCTCAGGAACTACTGCTCTGATTTGAAAATGTTTTTCACTGTTCGATAGCTCATTTATCGAGGAAGACTATATGCTATATATTATCAAGCTGAGACCAATAGGAAAGGAGCATCAATGAAGAATGTTTCAAAATCGGGATTAATGTACGTATTATTTAAGAATATTTTCACATGCTACGTAAACGAAGTCGCAAGTTACAAGTTAGCGTTAGCCCAGAGTAACTATTCCACGCAGGCGAAGTCGCGGGCAGAAGCTTGTGAAAAATAAACGTGGCAACTTTTATGGTGACCTGCCAGAAGGTGTTGGAGCTTATCAATTTATTACCAGTTTTATATACATGCGAAAGAAAAAGTACCTCTGCTTTACGTGTTTCGTCATCCCCGCCATCAGACCATGAGGCAGCACTCCAATCCTCTTCATCTCTTATGGGACCCTTGTCTTGATCAAGCACATCCATTTTTGTTCCTTTACCCGTATACATAAAAAAAAACCATTACTGTATGTAAGCACATCACTTCAGAATGAATGAAACCATTTGGGTAATTAGTTTTTGTTATATTTCAGTGCAAAGTTTGTATAAAAGAGAATGATTGAAAAATAGTACGGAAAAATGAAAGATTTGTGTTATAAAATGTATATAAAAGATGAGGGATATACCAGGTGAATGTATAGACAGCAGCAATATTTATAGCGGACACTCTGCACTCGTTTCTCGTTCTAAGTCAATAAAAAAAATACGTACGTGTATCAGTGTACACACGTAAGAAGTGAAACTTCTTTATGACATCATTTTTCGAAAAATGATCTATTATATTTACAGCTTTACAGAAATTAGTTATAAAGCTAAATTAGATAAAGTTTAAGCAAAAGGCTTTTATTATTATAAACATGGATACAAATAATTCAATTATTTTACCTTATTGTTACTAAGATTATAATAGCATTTTATCAATTATATTTCATTAATTATAATAGAATTATTACTATTCTTGTTATCGTTATTATATATTTTTGAAATTAATGGCTTATGATAACTGAAATATGAAATATATGGTTTACATTCCACGGAATCTGATGATTGTGAGCGCACTTTTGGATATAAACATGGCGCGTAACGGAAAAATGTACAGAGTTTAAGATGGCGCGTAACCGAAAAACGTTACTTGTTACGTTAAATGTTCTAAAATTCCTCCCTACGTCGATAAAGAAGTTTCACTTCAAAAATAGGTGTTTAATATTTCACCTAATTTTATAGAAACACACAAAAATAATACTCAATCCTCTAGGCGTCTAAGTTTAAGCACAGTGTCAATGACCATCGGGGAAAGTGAAATTGAAGCCAACTAACAAGGGATAATTTTTCGAAGTTTGAACAAACAAAAGGGTTTATTGTCCGTTTTATTATCGAAAGTTATTAACTCCGACACTCGCAAGTTTTATCAACGGTTATTCAAGCTAGGTTTTTATAACTTATTAACGCTGTCATTGTTGAAGCATATTTTACTTGATTTATTTCATTGCCAGTCTTTTTAACCAGGTCGTTTTACAGACAACACCCACCCACTGAAGACGTTTTAGTTAATTTGCTGGCAGCTTAGGTATATTTAATTTGATATTATGCTATTATAAGCAATCCGTCTGTAATCTGTTCCGTGTTAAGTGACAATATAATACCAAGGAGGATATCCAAATATTGATTAGTAATTAATTAATTCCTCCACACACGTGCACGCATACACGCTAACACATGCAAGTGGAAGGGTTTTATCTTTTTTCCCTTATCAAACTGAAATAGTTTAGAATATTATCCGATACGAAATATATATAAGGGTTGTTGAGGTATGTATGCTTGGTACACATATATGTTTCAACATTTCATATATGTGTAGCTTAGGTTAGCTCAGACAGGTCGCGAATTGCATGTATCAGGCAACAGCCAAAGCCGAGGTGTACCGCGCACCCTTGAGCTAGTTGTCAAAATAAAATCGGCTGAGTGCCTTAAGCGCTCGCCTTAGTAGTCCGGTGAAGCTGTTAAGACCACGCTTGGTCAATAGCGTAGTCGGTTCGAAAAAAAAAAAAATACAACAAAATCATTCTTCATTTCAGTTGTAGCTACCGAATATGTTAACCTCTTTGTCAGGCTGGCTGAAACTTTTGTAAATATTGTAAATAGAATGTCGTTCAAACAATTGAACAAATAAATGAAATGTCGCATGTCTCTATAAAAAATCTAGGAGCTTCGGACTCACTACTATAAGATTCTAGACTGACACGGACAGCATAATAATAATACTCGGAGTGTGTGAAATAGACTGTTTATTAATATGCTCTATATAAGGTATTTGATATATAATCAAATTTGATTATAATAAAAAATACCAAAAAATATATTCTACCACTTAAATATTTATGTTCCACACTATATAGTCAGGAATTACTGATCTTATAATACAATTTTAATATTTAGTTGGTAATTATATCCATCTCTGTCCTACTCAGACACAAAGGTACTGTTTCTTCCATTTATCATTTTTTGACATATGGCTGGATAATTTTAAATTATCAATGGAAATGGTAATACTTAAGAACTATATATAATTCCCTTACTTCTAGAAGTTTCTATTGTAATTTGCACAATATTTCATAACACATAGTTGTTATGATAGTTTTGTGGCACTTTATTGATTAACCAGTACCCATGGCACTTTCTACTGATCTAAGTAGTGGTAATTAGCAAAGTTTTAACATGTCACTTTCGGTACACATTTAACCTTGTTACTTATAATATCATTGGTCCTTGATGGGAAGTACAGTCCAAATTAGGGGTGTCGAATAACATCATAAGACTTGAGACATCCAAGCCAACGTCACCTGCACGTGGTGCACCCTGCTGAATAACGAACGAGACAATGGCAATAGCGGGATGGTAGGGTTCTACAGCCCGACTGGGTCGCAACCACCATGTATATGGCGGAAAAACCCGTCATAGTGATTCGCTTCCGCAGATCGCGTTTCGGGATCAACCTGTGCATATCCAGCCTTTCGCAGGCCGGCATCACAGCGGCGACCGGCGATGGATATTGTATCACTCGGTGGTCACCATTGTTTTTGAATTGTACTGTGCTTACCATCAGGCATAGTGCAGTCATCTGATCTGCAATTTATTGGTAGTTACCGCTGTAAAATTGTCTCGGCTATACATACATTGGTTGATCTAGAACATGTCAAAGTGTAACTCTATGACGTAATACAGCTAGTGTATAGTGGTTGCAATCCAGCAATTGTAATTACCATTGATGATAATATTGTAAACATATATGCAAATTAATGCAACAAACCTGAATTTTCGCAACTGTCTATATTAATAACTCCTTCATCTTGTACCTCCATTTCTTCGAGATATATCCCATCTGTCACAGTTTCCGCACCAGGCCAACACGCAACTTGCACCATATTATATGTCTGTTTTATAAACAATTCATCCGTACTCTTATTATATGCCTTTCGATACGTTGCTACTATTGCAGGTGTTGACATACCATACACATCGACTAGCTGTTTGCCTTCAAACAACTCTGTGAGTCTCGTCCGTATTCGTACACGCAAAGTTTTCCGACATAGCGCCAATTGATTGCTGCAATTGTTATTTATTAAACTATCCATTTCGTCCATTATTAATCTCATGGAATTATGGAATTTTGGTAACGTTAAAGGTTTTGTGGACTTTTTGGACGCAGCATTATTATTCAATTTTTCTGGTAAGAATTCCTGATCCTGCAAAAATTGGTTCTCTTATAACTAAGAATATTTAATTAGCTTATACAATTATTTTTGATGTGATATATATCTTTTTTTTATTTGCAAAACACTAGAAGTTTTTTTTTTCATAAATTTAAGTCATATTAAGATTTTAATTAGAAACATGTTCTGTTGGTGGTAGAGCCACGCTGAAGCTAGTAATGGTTTCAGCATGAATGGGTCGGCTCGCCCGTGGTAGTACCACCCGACCCACAGGAACACCCACGTGAAGTAACAGTGCTTGCATTATTGCGTTTCGTTCGGTCAGTGAGAGCGCCGGAGGCCCACCTCCCTCCACCCCAAAGACAGGCTGGCAACGCACTTGCGACTCTCCTGGTGTTTCTAGTGTCTATGGACGACGATAATCACCAACAGGTGACTGGCTTGATCGTTTGCCTTCTATAAAGTAAAAAAAAATAATGTAACAGACAACTTAAAGAAAAGATATCTTCAGAGCTTTGGACAATAAATGTCTTCAACACTTTGTATACATTCCTATGTAAATAGGTTTGTCTTATAATTTAATACAGCATAGAAGCATATATGTCCTACTATGTTAGATCCTAAATTATTACAAACCACCTTAATTGACTCACTATACGATTAACTATGCTGATTCAAATTACGTAGTAGGTATGAATAGAGTAACTCTTAAAGATTTGTTGTCGGTTGTGTAATAAGAAGTGTTGATTCCAGTGTAGAAATGGAGAATATTTGCTAGTTTAGCGTAGTCAGTTAAAAAAAAAACATTCGGGAATCACTAGATGAAATTACCAAGTGGAATTTGTGTCTACTGTGCAATTTGTGTATATATACAATAGTTCAATTTGTGTATTTGGTAAGTGATTATCAATACATATTATAAAACAAAGTCCTCCGCCAAGTCTGTTTGTTTGCAATAAACTAAAAAACTGCTGAACAGATTTTCATAGGATTTACACCAGTAATTAACTTATTTAGGAGGAATGTTTTTTTCAAGACCCTATATTCTTCCTCGATAAATGAGCTAAGAATTTCACTGAAAGAATTTTTCAAATCAGACCAATAGTTCCTGAGGTTACCCCCCCACAATGTCACAAAGTCACAAACTTTACCTCTTTATGATATTAGTATAGATTACATATTATAAAACACAATACTCTGTCACGTCTGTCTGTACACAATAAATACAAAAACAACGGAATGGATTTTCATGCAGTTTTCACCAGTAGATCGAGTGAGTCACAAGGAAGGTATATATAATTTATCTAGATTTTCTTTATAATCATGGCAGGACAATGTCCGCCAGGCCTGCTAGTATAGAATAATTTAATTTGTAGCATATGCAGCATATGTAGCATCATTATACTTACTTTATTTTTAGTCTGATTTTTTTTAGACGCGCCTTCTTTTTTTTGCATACTTTTTCTAAAAGGATTTTGAGTAGTATTCGCTTCGCATTTTGACTCGACGAACGCCCTGCATTCATATGTGATATTATCATTTGTTACATATGATTTTCCATTTAATAGTGTGATAAGCTTCTCTGCATCACGTTGCGAATACACTTCAATCAATATTTTCCTCATATCTGTTGATTTTTTATTTAGTCTAATCCAATAGCCAATTTTATGTTGCTTTACATCTTTGATGAATACTATAACTTGTTTATATGTGATCTGAAAACAGAGAAGGTAGGTGGCAGAGCTGGTTATTACTTTATTACTGGTTTCAGCTTGAACGTTACTGATCAGCTCGACCGGGGTAGTACCACCCACTCACAGAAAACCGATGTGATGTGACAGTGCTTGCAGTGCTGCGTTTCGTTGGTCAGTGAGAGCGCCGGATACCCAACTCCCCTTCTCTCTTCCCAATTCCCCCTTCTCCCAAATACAGACTGGCAACTCCTCTGGTGTTGCAAGTGTCTATGGATGGTGGTGATCACTTAACGTTAGGTCAACCACCAGTTTGTTTGCCTCTTGTGATTAAAAAAAAAAGCATATATGTATATATTTATAACATGTTTTAACAGATTATTGACTGTCCATTTTACTGGGAATTTATTTTATTTCACTTGCCATTGTTAGTTATTTTGCTCTTTGAAAAAGAAAAGAGCACATTATGAGTTTGCTCAAAGCAGTCAGCTATGTATGGCCGTGAAAACACAGGTTACATTGTGACAGGTCAACAATGTGTTTATATGTCAGTTCTATAGTATCAGGGTTCGTAACATATTTTGTTTTCTTCTGCTTACCTGCTTCAATGGTGTAAGTGTGTTTGTGTAGTGTAAACTTTGTTAATTTATTTAGTTTAAATATATTTTTATAATTAATTTAGTGACAAGATCAGCATTAATTAGTATGTACTAGTATGTAGTACCAGTATGTTGGTCTAATGTAATGTAATAATAGTTTATGTCATTACTTCCATGGGCAGTACATTTTTGTACTGCTCTCAGCCATGTTGTTTTTGTCTTTGTTCATTATTCTATCCATTGAACATTACTGGTTAGCGTAGGAGGATAGAAAATAAACTAAACAAGTGGTGACGAATAAATATTTAATTATTATTGAAAATTATCGTTTGACTAGTATGTACATTTTGGCTTAGTATTTATTTTAACAGTAGTTTTTTTTTATATATTTAAATTTGTTTTTATGTACCCTGAAATGTTTGTGTTGTTTTAGTATTAAACATCTGTGCAGTTCTATACTACAACTGTAAAGAAATAGAAATAAAATCATAGGAATCATTATCAAATAGAAATCATTTCAATCAATCATTTGGTGCAAATGTTATAATTTGTCTAAAAAAATATGTTTAAAAACTGAAATCTCTGAAAGGTCTTTAGGGGCCATTCAAGTATTAAGTAAGTACTGATGGTGGGAGGGGGTCCTTGATTTGCTTATTTTTGATGACATAGGGATTGGGGGCCCGGGTAGTGAGCAATATTTCTTTATTAAACTGGAATAGATTTAGGTAAATGTTTACGTAAGCATGGGGGGGGGTGGGGGGGGAAGAGCTTAAGTAATATATGAACAATCCCTTATCAAATACTTTGAAAATGAGACGTAACATTGTATTGAAAATGCTTCACATGATCTTGTAGACAGACACATATACAGAGACAGTTGGGATTTATTGCCACCCCCCAAAATCTGATGTTACATAAAATAAATGGGATCATACCCACTGTGAAGTACGAAGTAGGTATATGTCGCTCAAACATGACAACTTAGTACAGTGATTACTGCAATTTTTTACAGAGTTCACATGGTTGTTTCAATGTTTGTCCCCTCCGAACCTAAAGTTTAGATACATGCCTAATTGTAGAGATATATCATATGGTGTGAATAAAATAGTGTTGAATTTTGTTGTGTTGTACTTTAATACCCTTTTCCACATAATATTTTGCGATAAACAGTGTATTTCGAAATAAAACTTTTTTTTATATCAGAGGAGGCAAACGAACAGGGTCACTTAATGTGAAGTGATTAAAGTATAAAACTAATTCTGTCTGTCTGTCTGTTCGCCATAAACTCAAAATCTACTGAACGGATTTTCCTGAGATTTCTACCAGTATATAAAGTGATTAAATGAGGAAGGTTTAGGTATATAGTTTGTAAAGGTTTTTTTATTATCAGGGCGAGTCATCGTCCCCTGGATCCGCGAGTATGCCTATAAAACAGTTTAGGTACTGAGGTGTCGTTAATACGTACCGCAGCTTTTCTTAAACAGATATTAGGGGCTGCATTAGAAATTCGCATACTGAAATATGGGTTGAGGGGGGTGAGAGGGGTGGAGGAGGGGGCTGACTACCCCTCTAAACCACTCCCCCGCCGCGGAAAGTTATAGTTACTGAGATATTCATGATCAAAGTTTTGAAATTATGTCGCCTCCGAACAATGATTGGTAATTTTGTATATCAACAACATGATGATTTTTAAGTTTAAATTCAACAGTTTGTACAATACTATGTCTATATATTAGTAGAGCAAAAAATTATTGCTGTAAAAATGAAAATTTTGTGGAAAAAAATAAATTTGAAGTATTTAAAGCTCTTGTAACAGTACTAAAAATTATAGTAATTTTGTATAAAAAAAGGTTGAGTTTTCAACTAAACAAATAATAACTCGAATGAGACTATTTATATCTAGGCATTAAGGAATAAATTATTGATGGAAAAACATAAATCTTGAACAAGAAAAAAAAAATTACAATAAACTTCTGTCCTCATTATTCACTCAAATATTTCACACTTAAGCTCATAGTAGTTAAAAAATATTTAACATAAAAGAACAAGGAATTTGTTATGTTTTCGCAATTCTAACCTACATAGAGAACTAGGGCAGGATTCCTATTCCGGGAACCAGCCCTATTCCTCTATTAACCTACCGTGACTTAGTGGGATTTGCTTGGACCAGTTCGCTCGCTCGCCTGTGTTATGTGTGGAGAGGCTTTATGATCATACAAATAACTTATATTATATTTTTTTCTAGGATTGAGACAGTTGACTTTTGATTAAACATAGTAGAAAAAAAAAACAAAAATACCAGATCAGGAAAACGTTCCATTTTACATAATACAAATAATTTATATTTGATTTTTTGTATTTTTTTTTTTTCTGAAATAATAGTGAACAATTATAAATCAACAATAAATATATAAAAACAACAAAATTATAGTATTATAAACCTTAAAAATGCGTAACTGAAGGAAAAATCACGTTCCGTTACACGTAACTTCAAACTCATATAAAAAAAAACTACGCGTCTCCGCGGGCTGAGGGGGGCGTCTTTTGAAAGGGGTAACCAACCCCTATAAAAAACGACCCTTAACAACCCCAAATTCGTGATGTGAATTTCTAATGCCAAGCCGCTAAATTATCTGAATACAAATTTGTAATTATTGAATTATGCATAACAATAAAATGCACTCACGGTTGGAGGTAAGCCACTCAGGGAAACTAAGTAATACATTTTAGCACACACTTCTCTCTTATTGAACAACTATTGACGCTATCAAATAAGCAAATATATCCACAACACAATATACCACAGACTCAGTCAGTCATAATATTCGTCCGATAGGACAGGCGAAGGAATTAATCCATACTGCCAATTCTGAAGTTGTCAATATAGGTTATATAGGTATAGGTTCTTATATAGGTTCTATTCAATATAGGTTCTTATGTATTCTTTATAGGCCTAATCGCCAAATCTTCTATATAATATTTCGTACATTTTCAAAAATCATCTTTTATTTCTGAAGTTGTCAATATAGGTAGTTTTTATTTATTCTTTAATCAGTTTTATGTCCAAGTTAATGTAAAGGCATGCGCGCCAAATCTTTTCTATGTCTAAATTAGTATAAAGGCAGAAACGCCAAATCTTATATAATATATTCTTTTTATCTTAGTCTATTTGTTAATAGTAGCGTACTACTATCTTCTTTGTCCAGAGTGTTTGTTAATTTCCATTGTCGAGTAATTAATTCAATGTTCCAACAAGATGATGGCTCTCTTGTTAGAACTTTTCATGGAGTTTTTGTGGCATCTCAGAATTCATGGTCCGTGGTATTATTTTCCATTCACTTCACGTATGCACAATAAACAAACTTTATTAAATAAAACACCACCAATTTTACACAATATCAGTGTCAGTATCAATATCAGTCAAGTAACACAAGATTATGAATAAAATATAAAATCTACTACATGACACACCAAAATCCCGCCAAAAACTCTATACCACAGACTATTAGTTATAATACTTATTATACTCTTTGCTATTAGTCATACAAGTACAATATACCATAAGTCATAACAGTACCTATTAGGGATGGCATTCTACAATTGATTATTCAATAATCAATTTTTAGATACTGAAAATTGATTATTTTACACTTCGAATTGATTCAGTGAATCAATCTCCTACACTATAATTTCGTGAATTGAATTTTTATATATATATAAAAGGTAAACCCGATACAATAATTTATAATTTACAAAATGCTTTTTTAAAACTCATCCAAAAGAGGTTAAAAAAATAAAGAGGACAATTTTAAAATAGTCGAATCTTTAGTCCTCGATATTTTAATGAATCAAAACCACACAACGCTTTCGGATCGATTTAAAAATCGTATTTTTTTTGTAAATAATCGCCATCACTAGTGCCTCTAGTACCACATTCCGCCTATGGAGGAGGGTAGAGGTAAGGAGAACCATCTCAGTATATTAAAAAGTGTCCACTGAAAGGTAGCAAATTAAGATGGCTCCACAATAGCAAGTGGAAAGTATTTAAAAATAGCGCCACAAATAATTAGAGTAGGATACTAGATTAAAGAAGGATAGAATAACTTCTAGCCTTTTCTTTATATTAACAACAATGAAATTATTAAAAAATAACAAAAATGTACCTACAAAAGTTTATAACAATCGAATCACTATCTGTGTTATTTCAGCAGTTTTACAGGTTATATTCACTAAATTACATTTGACTACGTAAATAGTTCAGGTTTTCTTCTAACTACGAAAGTCACGAAAAATATTAAATTTTTCAACCCGCACACTTCACTTCGTTTATAACTGACAAATTCATATCATTTCCTTTTCCTACACTAGCGCTATTTTGACGAGTCTTTGAACCATAATTTGTTGTTTACAGGTGGACACTTTTTCAACTGATCCCCCATACTAGATGGTTCTCCTAACCTCCACCCTCCATAACTCCACCAAAGAATACTTAATTATACTTATTATTATAATAATACTTATTAGAGGTAACTAATAAGTACACTCCGCCAAAAAACTATAATTTAGGACTGTTATTATTATTTTAAAATATCAATATATAATACTAATATTTTTTGGACGAAATATCGATACTTCGATATAAAAACTTGGATATCGGCAGTCGATATTTTTTATTCCCATCATCATATACATGATATGCATCATCATTTTCTTACTCTTACTTTACTCATCTCAGAATTCACCTTTTATACACATGTCATTTTTCACGCACTTCATCCATACTTTATTCGCTCTTCTCTCTTATTCGCTTATTCCGTTCCTAGAATAGACTCCTATATCTGTCCACCTTCATACTTAAAACTATTCTAGTTATATGTCTTTAATGTCTCTTTATGACATGACCGTATCGCGCTAACCTATTACTCCTCAACTTCTCTGTTACTTGTGATATATTCATTTTATTCTTGTCGGATCTAGTTACTCCACATCCATCTTAACAATTGCATCTCTACCACATGTAGTTTTCTCTCATCCGTTTCCTTCGTAGCCCAGCATTCAGATGCATACAGCATGACTGGGCCTATAACAATTTCATACATCTTTCCCTTGACTTCCAAGGGCATTCGTAGATCGCAAGATACCCCAGACATTTTTCGCCATTTCCCGCATTCTGCATTTATCCTATTCCTTACGTCCTTGCCTACGTTGCCGTCGTTTTGGATCAATTAACTTAGATACATAAATTTGGAGCAGGCTGTTAATTAGTAGTTAAACATCTGAACATAATTATAAAGTAACGAGTATTTTTTTAAACTCTTACTGATAAATATTGGTACACATAATTATCTTATTTAGATAAAACAATAATGATGATAATTAAGATCAATATGATTGAATAACGTTTGTGTAAGTGCCCTCAGAACTGTAATGTAACATTTTAAAACATTTATGGCATAAATTTTATAACAAATATACTTTAAAAAACTTTAAATCGTTGTTAAGCTAAATTATAATTGTTTTTTTATAAAGCCGATTTATCAAAATAGTGATATTTTTTCCAATTTATCAAATTCTGATTTTGTTATTAATAAATATATCAACATCTCTAAAGTGAAGTAATAAGTAGGAATGGAATAATCAATTTATGGACATAGATATCAATTATTACAATTGAAATTAAATATTGAAGCGATCCAGTGAACCGAATTTGAATGTATAAAATTGTGAATCCATTTTTTAGACAAAAATAAAAACATGCGAAAATTTCTAATTTAAAAATAGTTCATAAAACAAAAGAAAAAATATAAAGAGATCGATTATGAATAATTATTATTATAACACTCAATTTTTTCAATAAACGAATACACAGATCACAATTAAGATCGATTTGAAAATGGTAAATTTTTCCGCAAAGTATCGCCATCCCTAGCAATAAGTATAATGGTACTCCCATACCTGCGTGTATCTTCACTCTAAGATCGGCATGAAGTTTTGTCTATGGTCACACTAAATGCAGATGTGGGAAGACATTATCGTCATGCGTTACGAACTATCGGCCTGCTTGACGATAGACACAGCCCGATAACTGGGTTGACGGTTTTTACACACATCGAAGGAGTTTAGCGGATGCTAATGCCGAGTCACTGGAAAAACACAGGTGTGGCAACGTTTAATCTACACCTTTATCGGAATGTTTTTTGACGTTGATTTTAGCGCGACAAGTAGTCGAAGCTTCGTTTCGCAGATATGGGAGTAGCATTACAAGATCACTCCGCGCCAAGCTTTTTGATGTGAAACATCTACAGGCGCGAGTAAACTTGATTGTTGAATTGGCGACCCGTGGCGACACAAAACACAAACATTTGCAACCTTATATGCATAACATAAGGTTCAAATTTTGTCGGCCACTCGTTCTACTAGTGTTACGCGGCACGTGTCGACGACCTACCACACCAAACATAAACACACCGCGCCTGCGCCTAGTTGAATTTTTGTATTTAATAAAAATGAATATTTATATAATAAAATCCATAAACAGTCATTATTTTATGGAACAAATTTGTAATTTTTTATCTTTTCATTATGTCATAGCTGATTCCTGTCGTAATCTGTTCTATTAGGCATACACCTTATACATAATAATTTCAACGTTTCTTATCTGCCAGGCGTCCGGTGACGGCTCAATTTTTTCATTCTTTCTTTTTCGTTAGTTTCGTTAGTGGCAACCCAGTTCTCTCCAAGAATTATTATGGCCATTTTCACTTAAACTTCTGCTTTTTGCGACTTTGGTTCTTATGATAATATATTCCAGGCTTTTACGCGCCAAGCATCTTGCCGCCCTGAATATAGATTTGTGAGTTCCGAATGTTTGAATTTATATCGATGTCAAATAAACTTCATGTTTGTTTTCAATATATATTTTTTGGCCGCTCTCAATTTAGATTTGAATTTGGTTTTCCACATAGTACAGTCAAGTAGTTAATACAAAACAAATTCAAAATATTATTATAGGAATTTAACATTGAAATTTAGTAACCTTTGTCTCGATATTATAAGTACCATATATTACGTTTTTAATCGATTATGATTCAAGTAGATATTTGCCTATTACATTAAGTTATAAGAGTGTGGCAGTACTACGACCACATTACTACTTTTAAAAGCTTTTCTGTAATAAAGGTACGACTTAGATTGTGTCATCTTGTAAACGCTTTGAGAGCTAAAATACGTTAACATCTTTATGTGAATTGAGCAAAAATATATATACGTATAGAATATTTGCAAAAGATTAGAGATAAAAAATTAACAGACAATTCAAATTGAATCATTACTGAGGTAATAAAACAACATTAAAAAACTAGAAATGGACAATATTAGCCGAACAATAGAGAGACAAAGCTGGAATATTAACAGTTTGCCACATCATGTACTTGTCAGTTAAATTTAAGCTCAAATAACATATAATCACCTGGTTGGTGAGTTTTGGGTGCTCATATACTTTAATTGAATAATCCCCGTTATTGTTTCTATCTGTGTGATATATCTTGTTGCATATATTGTGCAGGTATTATGCGTATTACAATACCGTTATCATAAATAAAATACATTAATAATAAATAAATAATTTGTAATAAACAACGCCTTCCATAGAAACATCATTTTTCAAAGTGGATGGGTTTTCTAATAATAACAAATATAATTAAGAAAAAGAAAACAATGAAAATAGCCATATCATATAATTAACAAAAATATTCTAATCGAGACTGTACTGCCACTAATAATGACAGTACACATTTATCAAGGTCTGTGAAAGCCCGCTATCTGCATCCCTCTGATACCTAAATTATTTGTGTTCTGCTCAACTACTTCTTCATACGAAATCGTTCAATTGTTTGACCGACATTATATATTCAAACACAGTATACACAATATACAGTATATTCAAACGTCTCAGCCAGTCTGCCAAAGAGGATACATACCATACTTGGTGGTGAAATGTACTCTGTGGCGATATTTGTATTACTACTGAATATATAACCGATATTCTAGCCTATTATTGTATTCAATATTTTTCGCTCTAGGCCTGAATTACACATATATATAATTGTAATAACAGATAATTTTGTAATTATCTTAGTGTAATTTTAAACGCCTTTAAAAAAATCATAATTTATATAAACTGCCTATAATTTTTTAGGAACTTTAGCTAGGACTTTAAATTTTTTGAAGCAGCAACACTTAAAGAAGACGCCATTGCTTTGCTAATTGCAACTTGTGAATCTGTATTGTGTCCATGGATTATATTTTGCATTTGTGAAAAATTATAATTTATTACCATTTCAAAATGATGGTAACAATACGAGGGCTACCAGTAAAGGTAAATATTTTCCATGACTACATTGGTATATATAAACCCATAAGTATTGTTTAAACTCGCATCTTTTCCAGACAAAATATCAAGATGTAAAAGTTATATTGAAGAATGAATGTAACATAAATGAATTTATTCTCGATAATCTTGTTAATGATGAAAACGGTATGGGTAGAAAAGTACGTGTCGGTTTGGTGGAAGATAGTGATGGTTATGAGATAATAAAATGTCTAAATGGATTGCGAATGCCCGGAAACTGTGTATTGCGAGTGGACATCGTTGGGAAACCTCCTGTAAGTTCTGATAAAGAATTTTCTAGTTGCGTCTTAGATTATATGTTGCTGTTATTTATAGTGTAAGGGAATAGAGCTTAGAGAGTATAGTCCGCGTCAAACTTTTTAACCGCTGTGAACACAAATTCTGGTATCAGAGGGACGTAGTGAGGTAAAAGGGGAGCAAGCTCGCCCGCGCGCGCTTCTCACCCCCTGTTTCACCCACTTTGACACATTGTCCTGTCATTATAAGTTGCAGTACAGTTTCATTCAGAATTCAATATAGTTATGTTGTTGGTAGTTACATGTTATTGTTATTTTGCTACTATTGTCCATTTCTAGTTTTTACTGTTGTTTTATTACCTCAGTAATGATTCAATTTTTATTATCTGTTCGATTTTATCTCAAATAGTCTTTATGTATGTAAAATAAAGAGGTTTACATAAATTAGCTGTCAAAACTTTTACAAGATGACGTAATCGAAGTTGTATCTTTATTCTACAAAATCTTTTGAAAGTTGTAATGTGGTCGTTGTTTTGTCACATCCTTATTACTTAATGTAATAGGCAAATATCGTAACAAAGATGAATAAATGTCAATGTTAAATTCTTTTGGTACAATTTTGAATTTGTTTTGCATTAACTTCTTGACTGTACTATGCGCAAAGCCGAATTCAAAGCTACATTCAGAGCGGTCATAACATTTGACGAGGACTATAATCTTGTGTGATGGAAAAAGCTCCGGTGAATAATTAGTTTGTGAAATATTAGGTTTTTTGATACTAACATACTAAAAATGCACCGCACTCGCCAATCACAGCAGCGGCCGGTTCGCTTTGTTTTTTTTCGAGTCTAACTTTTTATAACATTATAACAACAGTTTCTACTAAGCTATCCAACATTGTCCAGATTTTACTATTCAAGCTTCACAAATAACACTATCCATACAAATCAAGACCTTATTATTGTATAGATAAAGCTATGAACATGTTTATTAACAATATTCAATAAAGAATTGCACTAACGTATCCAGTTACATACACATAGACAGTAAATAAATAATAAATGAAGAGAAGATTGACTAATATGCAAAGATTTTTATTGTTCAAATTAATAATGTGTAAGCACTGTGACTATTTATCCAAGCAGAGCTTCGCCCTACAATGACTTCGACATAGCAATGAATGTCCGATTAACGACACCTTGCCTTTTATAGGCCGAACTTGCTAATAATCGGATGTGTTGGAGCGGTACTGGAAGTAGATATTTAAATCATTTGGGTATAATTTTACTTTATAAAAATATTTTCAGGCCATATTAAATCATTAATATTAATTACAAAAATAGAAATCTTTACAATATTAGTTGATTAGTCAATATGTAGCTTAAGACTTTTGAAACTCCTGTTACCTTATATGCTTTTTTTTTCTTTTTTTTTTTCGAACTGACTAAGCTATTGACCCGGCAGGGTCTTTACAGCTTCACCGGACTACAACCTTATATGCACTAGTAAATGTTTTACCAGACTAGATGCTTAGTTTAATTTGGCTCCCATTACTATAGTCTTATAGTGTGCTGTGTGTGGTCCGGCGGACGAGGGGGGGCAGCCGGTGTGTACCCGGTCTGTCTCTCTATAGGTAGGAACCCGGCGGTCACCTTCCACCTTCCGGTTCGCTTGCATGATCCCTTGCACGAGCCCCCACAAAATGGTGTCGGTACACCGTGGAAAAAAAAGTAAAATGTAAATAAAATTCTGAAGTTGCACCAACTACTACAGCGCTTCGGTTACATAGTATTTGCTCTATTTAATAAAGTAAAAAAAAAGTTTGTATCTTCTCTACATAAAAAATCTTCTTGAAAGGGTTACCCTTGTTGCTTTTTGCCCAAAAGTGAATTGATAGTGTTAGAAAAATAACAACTACAGGATCATATTCTCCAATATTTATTAAGTATTCTTATTAATTGTTGACTTGCTGATGTAAACTAGAAAAATAACCAAATTTCGCAATAATTTATCCAAAGGAATATTACAAGGACAACAAGAATTCATGACATGAGTATAAGAAATAAGGAATTTAGTTTCTGTTGAGGTAGTCCGGTGAAGCTGTTAAGACCAAGGTCCTGGTGAATAGCGTAGTCAATTCAAAACAACAAAAAAAAATAGTTTCTGTTGATAGTCCTCTGAATACACATGTTTTAACTTTTTTTTTGTGTACATATATAGATAGATTGGATGATTATAAGGACTTAGAAATGTCAGAATACACAATTTATCATTACCTGTTCTATTTTTATCATTTCTATGTTAGTATAATCTGTTTCCCATTAGTAAAATATGAATTGTCTTTCAACAGGCATCAGCTCAACAGGGACCCAGTAATTTTGAACCTAAATCAGCATCAAACTTTAGCAATGAATATAGAAATAATTATTCCAATCAGCAGACCAATGATTTTAGAGGGAGGACAAATGCACCAGGTTTTGAAGGCTCATATGCTGCAACACAGTCCCAATTTTCTGGTCCCGTACCATCTCACGGACCTTCTGGAAGCCAGGCACCTCATGCGCCTGTTGATTCTCTAGGTAGACCATCACCTTGGAGCTCTAGCGTGGCTCCATCTGACCAATGGAATCAGAACCAGCCAATTGATTCGCAAAGTAATTACCAACAATCTGGGAACCCAGGTTATACACAGCAGGTATTGATATATATATTTTTAAATCAATATAAAATGTTATGCAGATGGTACTTATTTTATTTAATTTGCTTTAATTTGTTTAAAGTACCCATCAAATACGCAAAGAGCAAATACCGGGCCCTATCCACAAGGCAGGGTGGAACATAACCAAGGATATAGATATTCAGCTAAAACAAATCCACATGAGGTAAGGTTGTTTCTAATATCATTTAGTACAGAAATTCTTTCGCCATAAGGGAAAGGGAAGAATTTAGCAAATCACGAATTGAAAAATTCAAAATGTTCATAGGTCTGCTGTCTCGCGCGCTCTACGCAAAAGCTACTGGTTTTGATCAATTTTAAATATTATTTCTTAATATACATTTATGTCACTTTTAAGAAACTATGATTTTTATAAAGAAATATGTTTTCCTGCCGCTGAGTAGTGGGGCTAGCGGTGTGTTACGGTATACGGTACGCATGCGCAGAAGAGAGGACAAAGTAAAAAAAAGATTGTTTATAAAGGAATTTTGTAAGCAAAGTGTATTTTTGTTTTTATGTTCTTCCCATTACATATTATAAAACCAAGTTCTCTGCCACGTCTGTCTGCATGTCTGTTCGCGATAAACTTAAAAACTACTGAATGGATTTTCATGCGGTTTTCACCAGTATATATACTGGGGTAACGTCCGCCGGAGCTGCTAGTCCACAGTAAAGAAAATAAAGTCGGGAGATATTCAATTGTTTTTTTTTATTAAACTGTTTCAGGGTCCTCGCAAACCAGACACCCGTACTCATGTTCTACGTAACGTGGAATTGGTGGACACGCAACCGACAAACCCTCCCATACAAAGCGGTAGATACCCACCAAGCCAAGGTTTTCAGCAACAGAAACCTGTAAGTACCCTGTTGTGTTATCTACACCCTATGCTCAGTATTAATGTTACGAAAATTCCTTACTAATATGTAGCTATTTAACTGATTATCATGAAGTTGTATACACATTGTGAAGGGTACAGAAGAGAATATAAAATACTTTTGATCGAGAAAAGACTTACCATTCCTGACACATATCTATCTATGTATCATACGTATACATATCTATGTAAGCTATATTATCGTGGGTAAAGTATCTCGCTTTACTTTATAAGTTGAATCGCCAGATCACAATCTCAACTTTTTATACTTTATAGGTTGTTGAGTTTCACCACAATCTCCACTTTTTAGGTTGTAGCTTTTGACCAGAATCTCACTATTTTTATACTTTATAGGTTGTAAAGTGTGACCACAATCTCAACGTTTAAGGTTGTAAAGTTTGACCACAATCTCACCTTTTTAGGTTGTAGTGTTTGACCAGAATTTCACCTTTTTAGGTTGTAGCATTTGACCAGAATCTTACTATTTTTATACTTTATAAAAAAAATATATTTTTATTACGGAACAACTTATCCTAGGCTTACATATATTGATAATATAACAATGTTTCTTTCTACTTATGTACTAGATTATACATTGATCTCCACTCGAGGCCTGTCTTGTGGATTTCTAATTCAGGAAGATTTGTCTATCCGATTAACAGCGTTTTAACCGCGCTCGCGTGTGTTCGTGTGTGTGTCCGATTGTGTATGGTTATGTAAATATATGTCATATGATCACTTTTAAAAGCTCTTCAGTTGTGTTTATAACTTAAACTTATAGGTCATAAAGTTTAACCACAATCTCAACTTTTTAGTATATTAGTACAGATCAATAAGAATTCTACATTTGTTGTAGATAACTATTATGAAAGACAATTTCCAAGGTCCGTCAACGTACGACATAGGTTCAAGCAACCCATCGAGTTCTTACCAGAGACATGGTCAGGGATCCCCACAGCCCTGGACTCCGCAGGTAATCTATATATATATATAACTAAAATGGTAGAGGTTTTGTCATTCTGTATGTATCATTATAAAACAACTCTGTAAATTGTGTTCAAATTTTTTAGTTTTACTTCTTAGAAACCTGTGCTCTGTTTTTCAAACACTAGCTTACCCAGCCACACGTTGCTGTGGCTCGGTTATTAAAATATGTGTCGTTTAGAATCAGAAGTGGTCAACTCAACTTTGCAATTTTTATGGGTATAGCCAATTTTCCATTTTGAGCTTATTGCAGAGACTATGAAACATTTACGTATCTGTAGAGTTTGAATACAATTAGTATAGAAAGCTAAAAAAATAAAAATGTATGCTATAGTACAATAGTTTAAAGTTATGAGACTTAGAATATTGCAAAGTGGAGTTGATCACTTCTGATTCTAAACGACACATATATCATTATATATTGATAAGAATTCATAATTATTGTTGATAATATGACCAATAAGCATCATCTAACGATTTATATTATTTTTATAATATAGAAAACTACTTCAGTGACTTAAATACTTCGATCAACAATAACTTTTTTACAAATCATTGGAAATTACTTATACCAAAAACACTAATCTACTAACTCGCAATTACAAAATATTTTATAACTGTTTATGTGTAATTAAACTCGTATTTTAACATTTTAAATATTAAAATACTTTATTTTTTCTAGACTTCAAAATGATCTTTCTACCATATTATATGTTGATAAGATAGAAAATACGGTACAATAAATAGGCAAGTTAATTTATACTAATACTAGCTGACCCGTGCCCACTTCGTTGGGCGGTAATAGGCATTATCAAGCTACAACTTTCTAGAACTCAATCATATATCTCTCATCGCCAAGGCAGCGTTCGTAAGAAAAGTTTTCGTTTGACCATTTTTTCTCCGACTCCCCAGATATTACCCCCTACAACCTCACAAACTATAACTCTTTATGATATTAATATAGATAATATAATTAGTTAATAGCTTCTGCCCGCGACTTCGTAAGCGTGGAATGGTTATTTTGCGCTGAGACGCAGCGGAAGCTCTGAAAAGGAAAAAATACCCCAATTTGGCAACATTATTCATTGCTGCTCCGCTCCTATGGGTGTTAGCGTGATAATATATACCCTATAACCTTCCTCGATAAATGAGCTATATAACACTGAAAGAATTTTCCAAATTGGACCAGTCGTTCCTGAGATTACCCCTTACAACGTCACAAACTTTACCTCTTTATAATATTAGTATAGATTTATAAAGCTGAACAGTTTGTTTGCTTGAATTAATTTTAATGGTGATAGAGCCACGCTGAAATTATTACTGGTTTCAGCATGAATGGGTCGGCTCGTCCGGGGTACTACCACCCTCTCATAAATAACCGACGTGAAGTAACAGTGCTTGTATTGTTGTGTTTCGGTTGGTCAGGCCTACCTCCCTTCCCCTCTCCTCTCGCCTCTCCCTCTCCCTCCCATAACCCTTCCCCCCAAAGGGTGGCAACGCACTTGCAACTCCTCTGGTGTTGTTAGTGTCCATGGACGGTGGTGATCACTTAACATCAGGTGACACACCTGTTCGTTTGCCACCTATGTCATAAAAATATATATATATATATATATTTATATAGCGCATTCACTACTGTTCCGATTTGAAAATTTTCTATAAGTGTTACATAGTTAATTTATCGAGAAAGGCTATATATATCATCACGCTAAAACCAATAGGAACAGACCACCAATGAAGAATATTTCAAAATCGGAGTTTTTTTTTCCTTTTGAGAGCTTCCGCTGCGTGCGCTGCTTAAACGGTTAAAGTTTCACAAAAATCATGTATGACAGAGTTGTTCTCCTTTAAAAGTTCTAAAAAAGCAGTCTCCGACAAGTATATTTTTTCACCTTCTACGTAAACGAAGTCGCGAGTTAAAGCAAGCGTTAGACCAAAGTAACTATTCCACACATTAGTCAGGCCCAAGCCCAACCCGAAGTGTGCCGTGCACCCTTGAGCTAGTTGTCAAATAAAATCGGCTGAATGCCTTAAGCGCTCTCCTTAGCAGTCCGGTGAAGCTATTAAGGCCTTGCTAGGTCAATAGCGTAGTCAGTTCGAGAAATTTTTTTTATCGTTGAACACTATATCCGAGTGATTTATGATGTAATTAGTGAATTTTTTTTTTTTAATCTTTTTCGAACTACCGATATTATAATTTAGATGGAGGCTTTAATATTTTTTTTTTGTACTTGTGTAAATTTGTGAATATAACGATTTGCTAGCGACTTCTTTAATAGTATGTCTGTTGTATTGATTAATTTCTAATATATTTATTATAGATTTTAATATAGTTATATTTATTATAAATATAACTTGTAACCATTGACATATAAAAACCCTAAACGCACAGGCTCGAATAGAAGTAGCACTCAAAACCGTCCTGCAAAAACTCCGCAATATACATACGTGGTTATAGTTATGCGATAAATTTATGATTTTGCAAATTCAACCTTACCTGAATGATTTAAAGTGGTTTGTACAAGGACGCAAAGTGATGCGAGACTATTTGAAATGACTGCATAATCCAAAATTATGCACTCATTTTTGTGTGCCCTCTGTGGGACGTTAAGTGTGTTGGGTTTTTGTATATCAATGCTTGTAATGTTTGATAAACAGGGTATTTGTCATTAGAATCTCCTCACATACATTCAGAAAATGATATTTATTTATGTAAATTGTTCTTACAGGGTCAACCACTTAAACCCCAGCCGTACCCTAAATCAAACTCGGGTCCATATGAGAAACCGTATGAAGATACCCGCCAACACGGTATGGACAAACGGGTCGAATTCCAGAAAAACACCCAGCAACAGATGAGCACGGATGTATATAAAGATTATGAGAAATCCGGTCAGCGTTTTTCACCTCACCGGGCAATCGCATCTGGTGGAAGACAGTTCTCACCGGGCAGGAGGCTGATATCTCCATCACGTCAGGTGAGACCTGCAAGGGCGGGTTCTCCATCACACCCGCTGCCATCGGGTAGAAGGATTTCTCCATCACGAAGGCCGTCTCCAACGAGACGGCTGATGTCGCCAGCGGATAGGATGATGCCAACAAGTTTGTATTTCTCTTGTAATTAATTATAAGATATTTTTTTTTAACGTTTCTAATTTGGAAAATGATATCAATATTTGGATTTAAATTGGTTTGGGGGTAGTCAAAATTATTTTGTGACACACCACGTGAAGTAACAGTGCTTGCATTGTTGCGTTTCGTTCGGTAAGGCGATTTTGAAAACTCTTTTACCAATAGAAAGCCACGTTATTTGTGAGTGTCATAGGCTATATATTAACCCGAAGAATGACAAGACTTTTTTGTGTAAGTCGGTTTTGCAAAGTACGTCATAGAATCGAACAAACGCTGCCTTATAACGATGAGAGATATATGATTGAGTTCCAGAGAAAAGTTGTAGAGCTTGATAATGCCTAAAAAATTCAGGGACAGCATATAACTTTTATATTTAAGTCACAAAAAGGAGTTTTTTTTTATAAATGTTTACCGCCCAACGAAGTGGGCATAGGTCAGCTAATATATAAATGAAAAATTGGTGATAATCAGTCACTTGCCTGGAACACACTGTCACTCGTTCTTCAATACTACTGTCACGATATTCTGTTTTTTTTTTTTCTTTTTTGTCGTGTGTTTATTTTAAAAAGCTAGTGCTCTCAACGTGAACAATAGCAGTGGAGATGATTTATCAGGAACAATGGGAGGAAAAAAAATGAAAAACAGGGAGTTTTGGACGGGATCTTGGAATATAGTGTAGTGAACTTTATTCATAATCTAATGTTGTTTGGCTCGATATTATTGTAATATTGTTGGTGTTTTAAGTAATATAGTTTGGTTATTGTGCCCGAGTGTAGTGAATCGGAAATTATACCACGGACCATGGATTCTGACTTGCCACAAATACTCCCTGGAAAGTTATAACAAGATGGCCCCCATCTATGTTAGTTCATTGAAATGATCGCAAGAAACTTGTAATATCATCACCTACTCGACAATGGCAGTAATAGTCTACTAGAAGATTTGTTGTCAAAAAAAAGGTTTTTTTTTTAATTGTTTTAGTGGACAGACGTCCAGGAGGACCACCACGTGAACTATCCCAGCGTCATCACCTCTCACCTCATGAAAGGCCCGAACGTAGTAATATACCCAGGTTAGTTTTTTTTTTTTTAAGTATCGCGTAGTCTGTTTAGTTTGTGTGCAAGATAGTCACAACCAAAAAATCCGAATAGTTGTTGGGCCCTTCAATAAATACAATTCGGTGACCAACCTGTGATACGCAGCACACTCTAATATGTACAATTACTGCAAAACCGAGATCTCGAAAAAATCCTTTTTGTTTTTCGAACTGATTAACTCTATTGGTCTAGTACGGCGTAAACTGCATTATCGGACTACCCGCGGCGAGCGGTTGAGCCACCCAGCCGGTTTTATTGTATCAACTAGGACAAGGGTCGTTTTTATATTTATTTTTCTCATTCATGTTCTAATTTTATTTTTTTTATTGTAGCACGGCAAAATGACTGCACTGTGCCTGATGGTAAGCACAGTACAATCCAAAAACAACGGCGACCACCGAGTGACACAGTATCCATCGCCGGTCGCCACTGTCATGCCGGCCTGCGAAAGTCTGGATATGCAAAGGCTGATCCCGAAACGCGACCCGCAGAAGCGAATTACTATGACGGGCTATTTCGCTATATACATGGTGGTTGCGACCCAGTCGGGCTGTAAAACCCTACCACCCCGCAAATTTAGGCTTTTACTCTCCGGTCAACAGAATATCTAGGTCATATAACTCACTCCATAAAACATGCGACATTTTCTCAACTAAACGAAATAATTTCAAAACAGCGATATAGACATATCAGTCTCTTCACAAAATACAGTTATCATTATTATTTTTCAGTATTTCCTATATTTCTCTTTCTGTTTTAATTTTCTTGTTTTTGTATTATCATGTTTTTTTTTTATATATAAAATAGTTTAATCTTTTGTTTTATTAATATTTAATTTATTGTTGGAGCATGCCGTGGTTGTCTGTAAATATGACTACATTTATAATTTGTTACAATAGTCCTACTTTTTATATACTCACTAATGTATTGTCATGTTGACGATCCTCAAATGAATAAATAAAGGGTGCACGGCGCATCGCGGCTTAGGCTGTTGCCTAGGTTAAGCAAAAACGTGAATCGAACTGATATGAGTCAGTGCAATATACAGCATGACTGATTAAATAGTTGCAATACTCTCACAGATTATTAATTACTTGCTTCTCGTTCTAAATCAATTTAAAAAAATAGGTGCTTTTATTTGATCTAATTATCTCGAGAAACGCAAAACTGATATACACTCAATATCAGGTGATTTACACAAAAATGAGCTGGTGTTATAAATGAAAAACGTCCTGTCGCGTACTACATCTCAACCCATATCCCGCTTCCCTTTCTTTGACTGTGCGGCGTTCCCACTATAAACAGTTACGTAATGATTAATCTTGAAAAGCGCCCCTTTAAAATTGTCTATCGAAGCTAGGTGTGATTTTTTACGTTTAAAAGTATCGTTCCCATATTTTAAAAGTTTTAGAACGACTTTAACTAAGGTTCTCTTTGTTGTTTATTACTATTTGTTTTGATATTATTATGTTATATGTTAAATTTGAGTATGAATTACCACACGATAGAAGGGTCAACCTTTAAACAATCACCTGGTACATGTGTACCAAGCATGTATACCTCAATAACTCGTATATGTATGTCGTATCGGTCAAGTTTACTGAACTAATCGATTCGCAACACAACATCCATTGATATAGGTTCGAATCGTAATAAGAGACTCACTGCATGGCCATAGGCTTCTAAGTAGCCCGGTGAAGCTGTTAAGACCTTGCCAGGTCAATAGCGTAGTCAGATAAAAGAAAAGTAATGAATGAGTCACAGCACAGAAAACATCGTGTTGAAACCATAGATAATATGGTGTTAGGGCTTTTTCTAACCCCGTCGCCCGATAGCTTCACTATATAAGCTTACCTTAAGTTACATATCTATCAACAAGCCCCTGTTTGTGTGTCCCAGTAACTACACTTGAGATCTAGATCCCTCTAGGTCTATCGTGTTAACTATTTTAAATCACATAGTAATTTAACATCAAATAAGATTGTGGTAATACCTTAAAACCTATGAAGTTTTTTTTTTTTTTTTGGAACTGACTACTCTATTGACTAACCAAGGTCTTAACAGCTTCACCGGACTACTAAGGCGAGCGCTTAAGGCACTCAGCCGATTTTACTTTGACAACTAGCTCAAGGGTGCGCGGCTCACCTCGGCTTTGGCTGTTGCCTGATACATGCAATTCGCGACCTATCTGAGCTACCCTAAGCTAAACTAACTATTCATACATATATGAGTTGTTGAGACATATATGTGTACCAAGCATACATACCTCAACAACTCCTATATATATTTCGTATCGGATAATATTCTAAACTATTTCAGTTTGATAAGGGAGCAACCTATGAAGTATATTAAAAAAAAAAACACTATAAAACAGTTGCACAACAGTCACACTTACAAGTTATAAAACTTAAGTCGCAGTCCGCTTGAATATTTCTTCCTTTTGCTTCTCTTCGTATTCGCTCATATGTCTAGATTAGAATTCTACTCGAACGTTTTATATTCGTAACGCAATAAACGAGGGTGGAAAACTCTGGAAGGTGGACGTCATTACTCGAACGATTCGATAAAGTTGCAGACGAACTATTTTTAGAATCTCCTTGTATTCCCTTCCTACAGGTTCCATGAATTATTCTTTTTCTTTTCAGTATGGCCTCTGCCTATGTAGGCAATTTCGCCAATGTGACAAATATATGTTTTAAACTTAATGCCAAATGTTTAGTGTAACAACGTAGAATAATCTAAAATAGCACCACGTCAATATAGATAAATCACCAAAGGGGTGTAGATACAGAGATTATATACAATAGTATATTGAAAATATACATATATACATATACATTTATTTGGTTTCTATTCTTTCAACTTTTCATTTTCTGTTAAAAATATGAAACACAAGAGCCAATATTGACTTATCAGTCTATTCTTGGAGACTTGTTTTAACTCCTTTTTTTTTAGTTTTTGTGCAATTTCTTCTGTTTAGTGTATGATTTGTTTAATTTATTATTGTAATTATTTCTATTAAAGTTTAATGTTATTTTTTTGTTATTTTAAATGTGTACAATTAAATTTTTGTTTTAAGTATATTATCCAAGCATTATGCCTGATATACGTAAAAATAGCAGCTGTTAATTTTATTTCATTGAACACGAACATCATTTAGACTAGGAAGGTCAATACATACATTTGGAAAGAATGGTACTTTATACAAGTGCGATCTTAATTATAGGTATTTGCACTAGTTATTCACTGCATGCTATGAGCAGGTAACACAATAAAAAGGTTAAAAATAAAACTATATGATCATGTACGAACCTATTTTCTTCTTTTTTTTTTTTCTTTTTCTTTTACTTGTTTTACCTGTTTATAGTTTTCGTTGATATATTATAGCTATATGTACTTCTAATAAAACTTCTGAATTATTTTAAGGTCCACAGACTATCTCCTACATCTAAACTCGCGAACTTTATCTGTTTATACCAGTTGGTACATTTTGAAACATAAGTACAATGTTGACTTCTTTGGCGGGATCTTAGACTGTCATATAGGATAGGATTTTATATTTTATTCATAATTTTGTGTTATTCTGTGTTGTTGGTTGTGTATTTCGTAATACAGTCTGGGTATTGTGCGAAAGTGAAGTGGGTTGCAAATAGTACCACGGAGCGTGAATTCTGAGATGCCACAAAAACTCAGTGGAAAGTTCTAACAAAGGAACCACCATCTTGTTAGAATATTAAAAATATCACAAGATACTTGTAATATTATTATCTACACAAGAATGGCAGTAATAATCTAAAATATTGGTGCCAAATATTAAATAATAAAAAAGTGCGATTTGTAAAGTTAAAACCTGTGACCTTGTATAGATATTCGCCACAACGTCATCGTCCTGATAAACCGATTGACAAAAACATGGATCCGGAGGCTCTGAAGTCTTCTAAACACAGACCAGGATACGACGCACCCACACAAGTAAGTCAACTTTAAATACTTAATTAGTAGCGAATTTTACTAAATGAGCATTGTTATAATCACTTTATTCGCAATATTCTCCAATATTTATTGTGTCATATCTCCATCAGTGTAAGAATTAAACGACGGTAACTTTAAACCAAAGATTGTTTTGGTCTATGGAATCGGTGGAAAAATTCTAAAATTCTGCGTCTCTTGTAGATTTTTATCAAATCCAGTGAAGGAAATCAACAAGAGATTTAAAAAGTGAAGAGGTTTGAATTGAGATTTAAGTTGAGTTAAACCACTGTCAGATGTTGAAAATAAATTATTAGGACGATTCTTTAAGTGTTAGTGGTGGAAGAAATTGAATAATATTCCTACCTCGTTTAAGTCAACAGAAATGAGAGGCCATAGTTCAACGCGTGCTACTTCAAGAAGATTTCAAGAAGATATGTATACTCCTAAGTATGGGTATCCCGTCATCTGAATTATGTGTTTTTATAACTTTAGTATGGTTAAAATGCACAATATTGCCACCTCATTATAGTTAGCAGAATTAAAAGGCAAAAATACTATAGTCAATGCAAGTTGCTTCAAGAAGATTTTTGGTTATGCAATCGTGTACTGAAGGAAATATTAGCAAAGCCCTATGTATGGGCATCACGCCATTTGGATTATCTACGTTTTTTTAATTTTACTATAGTTAAAAGGCACAATATTGCCACCTCATTATAGATAGCAGAATTAAAAGGCAAAAATACTATAGTCAATGCAAGTTGCTTCAAGAAGATTTTTGGTTATGCAATCGTGAACTGAAGGAAATATTAGCAAAGCCCTATGTATGGGCATGACGCCATTTGGATTATCTACGTTTTTTTAATTTTACTATAGTTAAAAGGCACAATATTGCCACCTCATTATAGTTAGCAGAATTAAAAGGCAAAAATACTATAGTCAATGCAAGTTGCTTCAAGAAGATTTTTGGTTATGCAATCGTGAACTGAAGGAAATATTAGCAAAGCCCTATGTATGGGCATGACGCCATTTGGATTATCTACGTTTTTTTAATTTTACTATAGTTAAAAGGCACAATATTGCCACCTCATTATAGATAGCAGAATTAAAAGGCAAAAATACTATAGTCAATGCAAGTTGCTTCAAGAAGATTATTGGTTATGCAATCGTGAACTGAAGGAAATATTAGCAAAGCCCTATGTATGGGCATGACGCCATTTGGATTATCTACGTTTTTTTAATTTTACTATAGTTAAAAGGCACAATATTGCCACCTCATTATAGTTAGCAGAATTAAAAGGCAAAAATACTATAGTCAATGCAAGTTGCTTCAAGAAGATTATTGGTTATGCGATCGTGAACTGAAGAAGATATATTTCTACCTTTTGGGTATTTGCTGGAATACTTTGTCAAGTTGAAAGAGTTGTGGAATCGACTCCCAGCGGTGGTGTTTCCAAACCATTACGAATCTTCAAGAAACGAGCGTACACTTTTTTAAAAGGCCGGCAACGTACTTGCGACTCCTCTGGTGTTGGTAGTGACCATGGACCGCGGTGATCACTTGACATCAGGCGACCCATCTGTTGAAATGCCTCCTATGATCTAAAAAAATATTTCTCCACAATGAACTGGGGAATTATTGGAAAATGAATAGGATAAAATACGCGACTCAAACACAATATGTTTCATCTGACACTACTGCAGCCGACACACATTCATCCGCATTAGCCCTCATGAAGACAATAGTATTAGCCGATAATATTTAAATGTATGTACCTATTTAAGGAACCACTTTACCCTTTTTCTACAGCAAAAAATCAATATGTGGCCATTGAGTACGAAAGTTCATGTAATTCACAACGTGTTCGGAAGTAACTGCAGTCATGGTCATCTATGGTCATATATCAGGCACGGTTAAAAAACAATGAAACACCTTGTAGTGAAGGAATGTTATAAAGATTTTTCTGGATGTCACTAAAAGATTTAAGTAAAAATCTATACTAAAAACTGGTGAAATACTATTAAATATGGAAAATAAATAACCACGTCAAATAAATAATCTTAAATGTTGTCAAGAAAAACTATTAAATGTTTATTGAACTGTGGATTTAGTGTCTCTTAAATAAGAAACTGAAAAATTATGTTGGAGTAAGGTTAAACATTTATTCGAATGTGGACTTAGTGCCATTTGAAAAGAAAATAAGACACTAACAAACTATATTGTTGAAGTAATATCAAACATTTGGTGTCACTACAAAGATGGAATAGAGATTTGCAGTGCAGGTTGTTGGTGTACTCTTCAGTGTTCATTGGACTGTGATTTTAATCTGATTGCGAAAAGGAAATAAAAAAACAGGGTGTCTCAAAGACACACGATAGAAGGGAAACCTATGTATTACTGGAAACCCTTTTTAATTAAAAAAAAAAGCCAGTATCACGTGGTATTCCCAGGCGGTCACCCATCCAAGTACTGACCGCACCCGATATTGCTTATCTTCGGTGATCGGACAAGAACAAATGTTTTCAACACTCTACCCCACACAGTGTTTATCCCCACCATTTTCTGTCTCAAAAAAAGGTTCCGGATCAAAATTGAAGTCCTTCCATTAGAAGTGTCACTTCAGAAACTGTAACACATTTCGGAGATCTATTAGTTATTTATTCGGCTAAGGAGTCATTATTACCAAGAAAAGGAAACTTTCATCTATGTGAATAAGTTGAAGGAATATTTGTAGAATCCATGTCGCTACGAAATGAAAAGAATGGCTTGTAAAAAGTGGTTATTCGAATAATATTAGATATTCCATTGATCACAAACTTATACAGTAAATCAGAAATTTTATATGTTTTGATAAACCACAAGTAAATAAAAAAAAATGTTAGAGAATATACCCGTGTATATAGACATTACGAAACTTATTTCGTAAAGATATTGCAGTCGCAGTTTACGAGAGAGCGAATAAGAATGTATTTATTTATACGTTAGTCGAGAATATTTAAAGTAATAGAATTCTTTGGAATAAAGCGGATTTTAAGGGACTGCTCGCCGAATAATTATGAAAAGAAAATGGTGAATATTGCATTCAAAAGCTTTGAATATTGCAATATAAAAAATTGGTAGCAAAATTCAACTCATGCTATCAAAGTTTACGCGAGGACGGAGAAGTTTTTAATTTAATAGAATACTTCGTGAGGAAGCTAATTTATCGATGAAAAATTATGAAAGAGATATCAAGAAAAGCGATGCCTGGGTAGATATTTTTAATGCTTCGAAAGTTACAATACAAAAATTTGGTTGTAAAATGTATCGCTTATGCTCGTAGTTTGCAAGAGGGGAATACGGAAATTTCTTAATTCAAATACTACAATAATCAAGATTTTTTGTAATGACCATCATTCTTCGGAACAATGCTGATTTTAAGGCGTTTAAATTATAAAGACGAAATTAAAGTAACCAATGGGTTCAAAGATCTTTTGTATGCTTTGAAAATTGCAATACAAGAATTTGGTAGTAAAATTCGTATCTTGCGATGAATAGAGGATGAAATTATTTTTCTGGAAGGCTACTACTGGAGTTGAAATTACAAGATACCTGCAGATCCAATGCAGCTTGCTGAAATAAAGAATGCATAGACTTCTATGTAAAACGACAATTTGTATGCAAATAAATATACGTCGCATGTGATAACCCTACATCTTCAGCCTACATACGTTAAATAATTAGATGATATGGACTGGAATATCTCCCAAGCACTGTTTCTATGAGCTCTACGTGCTGAAATTGCGTGTCCGAAACATGTGCCTCTATTCATAGCTTTAAACTGAAGAAATTAATAAAGAGAACGATATAAATAAGAAACTTATAAGCAGTCTTAGAGTCGTTTTTATAAAATTAATTGTAAAAATAAAGTCAATTTTGCAAAATAAACATGTCTTCTGCGTAACTGAGAATTACTACGAATATTGCCAGCGCAATAAAAGTATTTTGACAGAATTTTGCATGATGTGCATAAATGTTTGGAGCTCTACGTATCTAAGAATACATAACATTAATGGTATTTGTCTCCTGAAGTTTGTAATCCCTATTACTGCAGATAAATATTGGGGGCCTACAATAATGAAACATAAACCAGGGCGTGTCGTAAAGACGCACCATAGAAGTGAAACATTGGAATTACAAGGGAATATTATAATTAAAAAACTACAAGAAAAAGCCTACGACACACTGTGTTCCCAGGCGTTCAAGTACTGACCGCGTCCGACGCTGTTTAACCTCGGTGTTCGGACGAGTATCGGTGTTTTTAACATTGTACCCGACACAGTGTTAATCCCCACCACTATTCGTTACACAAAACGGTTACCGATCAGAATTTTCAAAGTCCTCTTCAAAGTTTCACTTCAAAACTATCGCGTCTCAATGCGATAAATATAGTGAAAATCAGTGTTTATATAGAATTCAACATTCGATAGAACTATAGGGCCTCTTTTGTGCCTTTGTCTTGAAAAAATATTAGGAGCCAGTTATGTCATTTGATCTAATAAATTTTATGATTTTAACGAGTACCTATGTTTTTCGATAACATCAAATAGACAGAAACTGCCTTTAACAGTGCGTTATTTATCAATCAGTGCTTAATATGAGTAAATCTTGAATTGAGGGACTAAACCCTTAAGAAAACGTTGAAGTGATGTCTATAAACAACTATGGATGTAATACAGAAGGGTTCAGTACAAAAATTTATACATCATCTTCGCGTAACCAAACGAATAAATATTGTAAGGAATTAATGTGTACACTCTACTCATAGACGTGGGAATACTTCGTCATAGTTTTTCTTTATTTGTATTTAATTTATTATATTTAAGCTGCACTGCAATTAAACAATAGTGCTTAAATTAAATCACTATTCTTGATCGTATTAATAGATATGCCCGTGTATGCCAATAAAATTTCAATTTACAGGCTCCGAATCAACCTATATACTCAGGTGGTTTTCGAACGAACGTCCACGAGAACGACCCGTTTCCACGTAACAATCGTCAGTTAGAACAAGACGTACCGTGGCAACAAGATGGAGATCAAATGTATGCTAAAATGAAGAAACGCGACGAAGATGGACTTGCCACATCACATCAAAACATGTACGGCGATAAGCGTTCCCCGAGAAAATCACGATCGCCAATCCGTCGTGATCGTTCACCGCTCAGAGATCGTTATAGGAGGCATTCTCCCTCGTCCTCGTCTCCCCGACGATCGTGGGCTTTCGAGAAACGCCGTAGTCCCGAAGTACATGAAGCTCCACCTCCCCCTAATTGGCCTGAACGTGAACGTCGAGACGATATGCGCTTTAAATCCGTTTCTGATAGAAAGGAGGACAAACCGAAACACGTTCCAGTCTGGGACAAACACCCGTCAGCTAAACTTGATGACGGTAAGCGGCGGAATGAGAAACTAGAGCCACATGTTGGTTCAAGCAAGATTTCTCGAGGCGATTACGTCGACAAAATGGATGCACCACGCGACGAACTGTTTGCTAAACACCAGAGGGATCCCAAATTTGATGCTAGAAGAGAGTTCGATAACCGAGGCGGTTATCGTCAAACTGATGATAGTGATCGAAAACCTTATTTTAACAAACAAGATCCTGAGTATCGATATCCAGCGGAGCGCGAGAACGCACGGCGGCTTATCGAATCTAGAAGAAAAAATTCTCCGAGACACGGTGAAGGGAAACATACAGATTTTAAAACTATGGATAAAGACATCGAGGGTATGTACAATAGAGCACAAGAATTTAAGAAGAAAGCGGAGGATCTGCGTAAGTCTGACCGAGGTGTGCAAGCACGTTCCGAAGAACGTGGACGGACTACGAGGATTATGGAAGAAAGAGAATTTGGGGTCTCTAGCCGTCGTAACGACGATACATTTCGGCATCATATGGATGATTCACCTAGACGTCGTGTGGATAGCTCACCTCGGCATCATATGGATGGTGCACCTCGTCGTCGTATGGATGGTTCACCTAGGCGTCGTATGGATGACTCACCTCGGCATCATATGGATGGTGCACCTCGTCGTCGTATGGATGGTTCGCCCCGTCAGCGTGTGGATGGATCACCGCGACGTCGTATGGATGGCTCACCTCGTCGTAACATGGAAGTTTCGCCTAGACGTCGCGCCGACGATTCGACTCATCATCGCACCAATGACTCAGTTCGGCGTCGAATCGACGCTTCACCTCACCACTCGCATCCCGATACTGAACATCGACGTCGCGACGAATTAAATACGAAAGCCTCCCCGTCTAGAGAAACTGTATGGAAACTTGCCTCGCACGTTAAGCCGAAAATAAACAAAGCCGCTGAAGAAATATCAAACAAGTTAATGGATCTATATAGTAATAAACCGATTATTAGCAAATTAAATGGCGCGGGGAGACTCCGCGTTGTGGAAGAACTGAGAAAGTCCGTCTCACACAAAATTACCCAATTGTTTGATATAGAAAACATATCCTTTATTGAACTAGTTATAAAATTCCATTCTAGAGTCAGTGATGAGGATAAAGATAAGATATTCGAAGAAATTATTAAAAGTATGCCCGCCAGATTCAGAAATCGGACGACATTGGGTTCAGGTAAGATTTGGTTTCAGATCCCCCCGAGATTCACTTCTTGATAGTAATGACATAACATGTATTTATTGTCTTTTTTTTTTGTTTCCGATAAAGATTATCCTTTTTAAGGGCCAGTATTATATCATATATATTAATACGTGAAGCCCAAACTTTGTCCCCCTTTGTAACGGAATTGCGCGAACGGATGAACGTGAAATTTGGCATAGTTAAAGTTTATACGGAGGAGAAATGCAGAAAGCTATTTATTTTATATTTTTTAGAAGTACATTAAATTAATTATAATATGCATTACTCGCACTACTGCTTCAATTTTACACAACGTATACACACATGTAAATTTTGACAATGTCATACGTCATTTTTAACCGACTTCAAAAAAAGGAGGAGGTTATCAATTCGTCTGTATTTTTTTTTATGTTTGTTACCTAATAACTTTGGACTGGGTGAACCGATTTTGATTATTCTTTTTTTATTTGAAAGCTGGTGCTTCCAATGTGGTCCCATTTCAATTTGGTCCAGTTCCGACAACGGCATCCAGTGCAAAACCGTATAAGTTTTAAATTTGCATTAAGTATGTACACGACAAATAGACGAATAACTCAATATCACGCTAACCGATTTTGATGATTCATTTTTTATTGGAAAGGATGTACTTCAAGGGTAGTTTGATGAGAGTTTGGTTAGGTTCTGATTATGGGATCCGTGACAAAGTAAGTAAACTTTCAAGAAACGAGCCTACTCCTTTCTTAAGGGCCGGCAACGCATCTGTGTTTCCTCTCGTGTCGCAATTGTCCATGGGCGGCCGTGATCACTTACCATCAGGTGACCCGTATGTTCGTTTGCCACCAATATTATAAAAAAAACTCTTCAATTCTTAGGAGCCTATTGTGCTTATGTTCGTTGCTGTGTTGCAACATGACGCAAGCATTGTAATTACATTACTTAAGGTGTATAATGTGTGAAGCGATGGTAGCCGAGTTGGTGGTAGAAACTATCGCGGATTACTGAAAAGGTTGCGTTCGTACCAAACGTTACTTATTGTACAACCAATTGAAACCATATCGCATACCATACCGATAGATACCATACCGCAAAAATGCGCATATTTTAATATACTTAAGGCGGAACGGAGTTCGCGGGCACTGCTAGTAAAATATATTTATGTACACTAAAAATGGAAAAATAAAGTAAATTTTCAAAAAAAAGTATTAACCGACTTCAATATCAATCAAAAACCCATAAGGCACTAAAAAGCGGAAAATAAATAGTTTATCAATTTAACCAAATGAAATAAAACATATGAATATGTGTGCTACCTAGAGATGTATTGGAAGTCGGTGCCAACCAAACTGAAAATCATATCATCTACATAAGTACAAAGTTTAAGTCCAATCTCGCGTCTCTGTAATACAAAAATTTTGGTTGGTAACGACTTCCAGTACATCTCTAGGTAGCACACATATTCATATGTTTTATTTCATTCGGTTAAATTGATAAACTATTTATTTTCCGCTTTTTAGTGCCTTATGGGTTTTTGATTGATATTGAAGTCGGTTAATACTTTTTTTTGACAATTTACTTTATACTCTTACGTTCCAATTATCTTTTTCAATATTTTTAACATGACTGACGTTGCATGCCCTTTGAAAGGAACTGGTCAAATTGTAGGTTAATTGTATAATAATAGAACCCTAATAAAGTTCAAACTTTAAAAAATCAATGAACTATGGTCGAATGTCGACCACTGGGCGTCTCACTAGTTAGCAGAATTCTGTTTATGGTCGGAATTAAATAATATAAATAAATCATAAAGCTTTTGATAGTATATGAGTCGTTACATTTTAAAATGGTTTTAAGTTTCAAGATCTTAAAATGTTCTGCATATAAAAAAATGAATATTATATTTTAAATTAAAACTAAACACTTAATGAATAACAAAATTTGAACTTCGTTCTTGGTGTATATAAACTGAAAGTTAAAAAAAAAAACATATTTTGAGATGTAACGGAACATATATACGTTATATGATAATGACTTAGCGATATTTGTGAAGTTTTCTATGAACGATACAGTTTATTACTTTACTAGCCTATGCCTGCGGTTTCACTATCGTCAATGCAGTTTTGATTTATTCATCAGACACGGTAGTTTTCTCTCGATGAACGGACCCTATATCCTTCGCCCCCGACAACGTGTATGCTAAATTGCATAACGCGTGGAAGCGTTGCAAACAAACTCGCATTCCCATTTATTTTTTAAGTTATGTACGGTTACATAAATTGTATTTTGCTCTATTTATTAAATACTGGAATCGTAGCCGCGTTCAATCACTCAATTAGGTTGCACAACAGCACCATTGTAACAGATCAAATAAAATAATTAGCCACGTAAATAGCCACGTTGAAACTATTACTGGTTTTAGCATGAATGGGTCGGTCCGCCCGCGGTACTACCACCCGACACACGTGAGCTAACAGTGCTTGCATTGTTGCGTTTCGTTAGGTCAGTGAGATCGCCCGATACCCACAGGCTGGCAACGCACTTTCGACTTCTCTGGTGCTGTTAGTGTCTATGGACGGTGGTGATCACTTAACATCGGGGTGACCCACATGTTCGTTTGTGTGCTACGACATAAAAAAAAAACTTCATTCCCACACACCGGCACCCGAAGAACATGTGTAAGCAAAGGACTTACTCCTCAACCTTACAAGTTAGGATTATGATTATGGGATTTATATATTAATAGAATTCAAGACTATAATATAAATTTTAATAGTATTAGGTTCTACATTACGAGCTGTGAAAAAATAATTGTATTTTATAACTATGTAACGGTCTTTATAACATGTTTACAGGTCCTTCAAACGCGCCACATAAGAGACCAAAATTTTCTACGGACCATAATTTGAAAGAAGGTACGCGTTTGTTCATTTGTAATAGTTTAAATAAATCAATGTTTTTCCCGAGCAGTGCATCTAATTATAAACTTACAGCTAAAATTGCGTACCTTAGTCATTTTCAACCTAAAACCCCAGCCAGTTTTGTCGCTGTAGTTGAAATCGGCTGTAAAGGTTATTAGTTACTAGTTTATGCCCGCGACTTCGTCGACGTTGGATTCGTTCGGCGTTCAAAAGGAAAAAAACAACGATTTTGAAACACTCTCCATTGGTGCTCCGCTCTTATCGGATTATATATAGCGTGATGATATATAGCTTATAGCCTTGATAAATGCGCTATCTAACGATGAAATAATTTTTAAATCGGACCAGTAGTACCTGACATAAACGCGTTCAACCAAACACAAACACTTCAGCTTTATAATATTAGTATAAATATGATTTATATTGTGTAAGTGTAGGAGTAATTAAAGCTATTTTGTCCGCCCTTACAGAATCTTCAGATGTGCCATACAAGAAAGTAAAATATTCCGCAGAAGATACGACAAAAGAAGGTAATTTATCATTTATTTATTATCAACCTGTTATTTTATTAACACATGAGCCTATTGTATGATGTCTAACATTTCGCAATATATATATTTTCCGTAGGGAACACGAAAAGTCGGCAAAATCGGTTCAAAATTTTAAAAAAATGTTATTGATTGTTCTTTACAGCTCTTAAAAGTCTCATTGGCTATTCTTGTAAGAATAGTATCTTACAAGAGTTGTTGTTTGCTGTTTTTTTTTATTGTAGCACGGCAAAATGACTGCACTGTGCCTTATGGTAAGCACAGTACAATCCAAAAACAATGGCGACCACCGAGTGACACACTATCCGTCGCCGGTCGCCGCTGTCATGCCGTCCTGCGAACAGCTGGATATGCACAGGCTGATCCCGGAACGCGACCCGCAGAAGCGAATCACTATGACGGGCTTTTACGCCATATACATGGTGGTTGCGACCCAGTCAGGCTGTAAAACCCTACCACCCCGCTATCGCCATTGCCTCGTTCGTTATTCAGCAGGGTGCACCACGTGCAGGTGAGGTTGGCTTGGATGTCTCAAGTCTTAGCTGTTATTCAACACCCCTTACACCCCAAGTAGTGTACTGCAACTACAGATTTATTAAATTTAGTTCAACAAAAAGGCCTAACATTTTATGCAACAGACGTGTGTATTCTTTTACAGAGACTACAGCTACGCAGCGAAATCAAGGCGGTATCTATAGTAAGTGCGAGTTTTTATTTTTATACTTTTATACGCGACATATACTTCTACTATATTAAGAATTCGAACAGTTCCAGATTGGAAATTGAATGTCGATCCTCCAAAAGAGCAAGTCTCGACAATTCAACTGGTGCCTACGCAGTTGCCCATGCCCTATAGTGGTACCGGGCAAATAGTTATTCCGCAGTTACCTCCTCCACAGCTGGTGATACCGACGTTGTCCACATCTGCGCAATGGATGATAACCTCGTCTCGATTCGATAACAATGCTACTCTTCAAACAGAGAATGTTTCGTTTATACCACCAACAGAGGACGCTTACGAACTGTTCTTGTGTCAAGATAATTTCAATTCTATTACAGCGATCCAAGCAGAGCTCCTGAAAAATTTCATCGTTTCTGAAATCGTAAAGGTAACAGAGAATTCGCAGGGCTGGGCACCAGACTTCACGTTTAAAGGATTACAGAGTATGCGCCGCTACGTTGTTAGCACTAGAGACGAATCCTCAATGGACTGGCTTATAAGTTTAGATTTCAGCAAGTTTATATTCTTCAACGTTTTAGTGTACACGAAAGAGGAACTGTGGTACGAGCGAGCCGCTATCTGGCTACCCGGCCATTCGAAATATTGGAAACGCGAACCGTTGGAGAAACTTAAATTACAGAATAAAAAACTCGAAGGTGTCAACATAGGTAAGTGGAAAATGGTGAAGAAGATTATCACGCTAATCGGGACACGGTTATACGTCGATATACCTCCGTCATCGGCACGAGCATTGGAGAAACACAACATGTTATTGAGTTACGAACTCCAAAAAGTGAGCGTTTTTTTAAAAGCAGTGGCTGTCGATAAGGATGCTTTTGACGCGGGGCTTAAAGAGAAATCAAACCTCAATGAGTCCGCTTTAGATAACGTCGCGCAGAATTATAGTATGTCGGCGATACAAAACGGTCCGAATGTTTTGAAAATAGCGTTAAGCGGGCAGAGAGACATGAGCCTCGAGCAAGCGCGTCAAATTAAAGAGACTCTAATTTACCATATATATAAATATCACAGCGCCGAAGGTATCAGTAAGACGGACTTTGTTAAATACGGTTTCATTTCACCCCATTACTTTGGTGTTATACCGGAGAACACCGAAACGAAAAGATGGCTCATGAATCGATTTTTAGGAAAGTTGAATCGTCGAAGTATTATTGTGATATCCGGCGAGGAAGATACCACTAAGTATATCAGAATGACGGTAACAGTTCCAAATGAACAGAACATTACCGCTCTATCAGTTCTAGATAAGCTGAAACAGTCGAATCAGGGTGTCAAAGGAATCAATTTTGAAGTATGGAAACTGATTAAATTAAGATTGTGCGCCGATAAGACAAAAGTTCAATTATACGTAGACGTGGATTTACAGTCGGTGGAAACGATAATCGAAATTGGTTATGAATTGGACTACATGAATACATCAAAGCATAATTTGACGGTTTATGTTGAAAGCGAATTGTCCGAAGAGAAACTGTTAGAGACTATAAAAGAAATTAAAAGGCAGTCGTCTGATAATTATGACGTAGCTAATATGGATTTGGATTCTGAGAGTGACGATGACGATGTAGTATGCATAAGTTAATAATTGGCTTTATTAAAATAGTCTAAAGGGAATAAGCACAGGACGAATCCTGTCTGATTATAATTAAGATCATATGTCTAAAGGGCGATAAGTACAGGATAAACTCTGTCTGATTACAATTAATAATTTATGTTTGAAATTGAAATCATATATCTAAAGGGCGATAAGTACAGGATAAACCCTGTCTGATTACGATTAAGAATTTATGTTTTAAATTTGAATCATATGTCTAAAGGGCGATAAGTACAGGATAAAGCCCGTCTCGTTAGAATTAAGTATCTGTATTGGAAATTAAATAACATTAAGGGTTTTAGATTCATTGTGTTTATTGAGAGTATGTATTGGAATATATTCATTCGAGCTTAGTTTTTTCGAGATTCTTTTGTTTTCTGTCATGCAACACTATAGTTTTCATTGATAAAATAACATTAAATCGTTACGTTTGTTCATCAACTCTTTTAATGTCGTGAGTTGTCATTTTATTTAGAAATAATATCATAACATGGTTCGAGTTTCTTGGAAGTTTTTTTCTTGTTGAATCTTGAAGTCAAACTGGAAAATATTCAACGAACTGTATCTATTTTTTTTATAACACTAAAACTCTTTTTCTTGTTAGACAGTTTTCTTGTTAGAAAGTTTCTTGTTAGACAGAGGACAAAAAGGTACTTGACCGTTTTATCCTCACATATTTACATAATCATATTCAATTATTGAATTAGAGATTGAATATGAAGATTGTAAATCTGTAGGTGGTAGAGCCACGCTGAAGCTATTATTGGTTTCAACATGAATGGGTCGGCTCGCCCGCGGTACTGCCACCCGAACCACAGAAACACCCACGTGAAGTAACAGTGCTTGCATTGTTGCGTTTCCTTCGGTCAGTGAGAGCACCGGTTCCCACCTCCCCTCCACTCCCCTTCCCTTACTCCTCCTCTCCCCCAAGACAGGTTGGCAACGCACTTGCGACTCCCCCGGTGTTGCTAGTGTCTATTAACGGCGGTGATCACTTACCACGAGGTGACCCGCCTGTTCGTTTGCTTCCTATAATATATATATTTAAAAAAATCATTTGAACAAAGTATGTTCATATCCTTTATATGAAGTATTGTTGAATAAAACACAATAAAAAACCGGTTGAATTTTAAGTTTTTCACAAACCGGCAAGATTCATTAGACGCTCGAAAGAAGCGAAACTTCTTACGTTTCATATTTAAAAGCGTTTACCATTATTATTTAGTAAGTACTGCTATTGAATTTTGTTATGTTTGTGAAGCTAAATATACCACATGGTTGCTTATACTCCACCGTCTGCCGCACTCGCGTTCTCAAATAATCTCTTTCACTCTCTCATAACATTTCGTTTTTTTTTAAAGGTTCTGATTACGTTCAGAAGTTTCGTTTAGTAATAAACTCTTAGATTTAGATTTTGTCGTGATAATTATTGGAGAGCCTAATAAACTAACGTGCATTTACGTGAATTCGACAGTCTTTGCACGTTAACCAATTACACTTTCCACCACCTATATGTTATTGTTAGCTTATAGTATATATTATTTTAGTACTAGATGTGTCGCCTTCTGTAAAAAACATTGATTAATAAAGTCATATGAATAATGTATTAAGACCATTTACTTATCAACTTTTCTCTCGTACTTAAATTGGATGTTTTTGAAAGTACTATAACTTTTAATAGACCGAACAGATTTTAATGAAACAAAGACTAAGGGTGACTTGTACCAAATGTTATTTACAAATATTTAAAACCCGTCTAAGTAAACGTTTTTAATGCTCTAAACGTTTTTAACTTAAATGCGTTTAGCGTTGTCTTGTACCAACTGTTTAAATTTTCGATTTAGCTAAATGTGTTTAACATGTCGGCAAAGTAGTCAATGACGTTTCGTTTTACGCTTAAGTTTAACTCAAACCACAATTTGAATAAAACTTGTGCACAATAGCAAAAATGTATGCGTAAACGAAACGTTCATTATTTTATTATAGTTGTACTTTGACATTTTGCACTTTTCGCGCGCGCATATTTGTAAATGATGAACGTGTTATTTTATGTATTTGCTGGGATTAATATTGTTTTAACTGTGATTGTGTTTTGTTAAGTTTAATATAGTTTGTTCGACTGAATCTGTATATTATATTGTGTTTATAATTACTTTGAACACAATATGAACACGCAAGGCGAATTAAGTTCTAGGCATCGTTCACGAGCACCAATTTTTACACAAGATTATAACTTATAAATTTATCATCAGAAAGACTTTCGAATAAATTACTTCTTTCTAATATTTATCGCACAGGTCTACTCAAAAATTCTATAAATTCTTCATCATCATCATCATCGGAGAATAAATTAGAAAAACTCATTTTTATTTCGGAGAAACGTAGCACAGAATTATAAAATGATTCTCCATGAAAAGTTTGTGTTTAAATATAAGTTAAACACAATTAAGTCGTTTGGTACAAGCGGCCCTAAATGTTACTCGAAGATATGCTTTACGCTCTTAGGTTTTATCGTGAACACGGTACTTTAGCAGTGACACGTGTCCAAACAAACAGACATTTCTAAAAATGATTGATATGTATTTTATAACTTATTCCTTGACATCTGCAACAATTTCTATAAAAGTACAGACCAATTCGTTTTACATTTTTATTATATGTATAGATGAATGTTTAAAAAAGATCAAACTTTTATCGATTACATCTTTGGTACATCAACGACGCTC
>MU158753.1:1063468-1102186 GCA_015888305.1 Antheraea pernyi | reverse complement strand
CGACGCTCTCGCAAAATATTACATAAATCTAATAAACCCACAAGTTCAGGATAGCGTGAAGCATCTTTACAGATGTACACATATTGAGCCATATTTTATTTCAGCACTATCTTAGCAAAATAATTAGAATAAAAATTGTAATTTAATATAAATTACCATGTATATGGCGAAAAAGCTCGTTATAGTGATTTGCATCTGCAGGTCGCGTTTCGGGATCAGCCTGTGCATACAGCGGCGACCGGTGATGGATAGTGTGTCACTCGGTGGTCGCCATTGTTTTTGGATTGTACTGTGCTTACCATCAGGCAATGTGCAGTCATTTTGTCGTGCTAGTATAAAAAAAAATCATCATGCATATCATTTAAACAGATCTGAGCGATATTTACTGAACATTGAAGGTAAATAAAAATAAATAAAAAATTTAGAATTTTCACTAATGACTATTGAACTATTTTTATCTATAGTAGCATGTATTATGGAATGCTATGACATACTTTTTTTTTTAATTGTTATTGGACAGATATAATATACTGCTTTGTCGACTATGGTTGCAAAATTTAACATTGCAATTATTAGCATGTGTCAGAGAGAGAGACATATAAATTTTTCATATAATTACAAGCAAGTGTCGTTCTTCAATTGCAGTATCGGGTGTAATTTCAACGGAGGTAAGTATATTTTTTATTTGTTTATATTATACCGTGGTAATGATTTAAGTATGTCACATATCGATTGATCTTAAGTTATGAATGCTATTATTATTGAAATGTTCGTTGCAGGTACCATTGGAACAAATGGAGAATTCAACATTATGTCATGTGATAAAATATGTACTTTTTTGAGCTACACCAATTTTACGTAATTTTACCTAAGTATGTCGAACTGTGGAGACATTTAGGGCTGTTTGTTTTCAGAAAACTGCCGCTGAATTTTATCCATCAGCTATTGAATTCGATGAATCTGTTAAAGTATCAGACTCAGTAAATATTATTTCATTCTGTCATTCAAGATGTCTAATCTTTCTGTCGATCCTCAAAGAGTGTGACCTAGGTGGACTCCTCATACGGCTGCTTGTTAATGGAAGCTTAGCGGGAGTTGCGGAACGAGCAGGATGGATAGCGGAATTCACCTGTCCGTTAAAACAGAACTAGTAAGCTGAGTGGAGAGAAGAAGAGAGGACTAGAAATGTAGCAGATTACACCGGTGTGAGTAAGAGAATGGAGTGGTGTTCATAAATCTGTCAATATTGTTGCACATTCGTGACATATAATTTAAAAAATATGTCATAAGTTATATCTTGAATTGGCAAGAAATAAGTAAAATAGAAATAAGTTATATTTTAGATCAAATATTTATTTAATTTTTCTTTTCAATCAGTGCTCGAGGCTTCGTACGCGTTTATTATAATTTATTGCAATTCTGTTATATTAAGTTACATATTTTATACATACATCGCCCATGTTAAAATTGGGTATTTAATATACGACCGTTCATGACGATAGGATGAAAAGCACATAAGTTTATGTGCAGCAACTTCACCTATTGGAGAGTAAGAAGGAAGATGGAAGAAGGTCAGAAGGATAGCATAAAAATACGTGCGTGTATCAGTGTATACACGTAAGAAGTGAAACTTGTTTATGACATTATTTTACGAAAAATGATCTACTATATTTACAACTTTACAGAAATTGGTTAAATAAAGCTAAATTAGATAAAGTTTAAGCAAAAGGCTTTTATTATTATAAACATGGATACAAATAATTCAATTATTTTACCTTATTGTTACTAAGATTATAATAGCATTTCATCAATTATAATAGAATTATAATTATTAATTATTGTTATCGTTATTATATATTTTAGAAATTAATGGCTTATGATAACTGAAATATGAAATATATGGTTTACATTCAACGGAATCTGATCATTGTGAGCGCACCTTTAGAAATAAACATTGCGCGTAACCGAAAAACGTTACATACGTTTTTACATGCTCTAAAATTCCTCCCTATGTTGATAAAGAAGTTTCACTTCAGAAACATTGTTCATGAAAAGATCCCTTGAAGTGATTGATAACTTTTATAGGGATTGGCCAAGCGATGTTGAAGTTAATCAATCGTAGATATGCTAAGAGCTAGATAGAACACAGCAGACTGTTTTGCTATTATCGATTTGCTCTTATCAATATTGCAATTGCTCCACTTAAATATTAGAGTGGGCGTTACTTTGCACTTCCGCTCGGAATTGTTGCGCCGCTGCCACTTCTCACTGCAACAATAAACGTTTAATTTTATTTGCACAATGTGTACCTGAAGAAGTTATATGCCAGCGTCGGATTCGACCGTCAACTAATGACGCGTTTTATTACTTTATGTTGTTCGGTTACTAATATTTCGCATCAAACGTTTGTTGTTGTAGTAAGACTTGATAGCGGCCAATCATTTCCAAGTGGAAGTGCAAAGTAACAAAGTATAATATTTAGTGATAGAATTCCGCAAAGTAACGCCTTCATTAATATAGTATGCGAGGTTGATATGAGATGCGTGTAATTGAGAGACGGTATTTTAAGGTACTATATAATATATTTTATAAAATAAATTTCTCTGCAACGTCTGTCTGTCTGTTTGCTCAGAAACTACTGATCCGATTTTCACCAGTAGATAAAGTGATTCGTGAGGAAGGTTTAGATAATTTGTCAAGGTTTTTTTTTATTATCAAGGCGGGAAGACGTCCGCCGGACCCAATAATACAACATATTTTGAATTTCGTTATATTTTACACCAGCTTACTCCATCAACATCCCTTGGACTTCTTGACACTCTTTCGCAGGTTCCTGTGCCAATTCTGATCAAAGTGTTGCAATTCGTCCTCTAAATTGCAATAAAGATGAGCTGAGAGATTTAATGAAGTCTCTACAATATTTTCTAACTTCAGTTTCAGACTACAGATGACGTTGGCGACGATTTACTCGATAGGGGATTTTCCATTTTTCCTCAGGTCAGCATTGGTACTGCCGTATAAGAATAGATAACAACTGATGGTATAACAGAAGCGTCTTTAAGTTACGCTGTTGTTACCAACATTAATTTATGTCCTTAGTCATCTATAAGTGTACATTCCAAAGTCTTGAACAAACAAAATTTTCATAGCGATCATTAGCTATAAGATTGGATTTTTCAACTTTATTTAGCTCATGTAATAACCTGTAATAGTTAGGTTCCGAGTTCAATGCATAAACATGCTAGCTAAACTATAGCCTAAGGTGGCAAATATTAGTAGGGGGCAAAATGTCAATGCATAAAAATGCTAGTTAAACTATAGCCTAAGGTGGCAAATATTAGTAGGGGACAAAATGTCAATGCATAAAAATGCTAGTTAAACTATAGCCTAAGGTGGCAAATATTAGTAGGGGACAAAATGTCAATGCATAAAAATGCTAGTTAAACTATAGCCTAAGGTGGCAAATATTAGTAGGGGGCAAAATGTGGTTGGTTTAGCCATATAGCAAATGTAGCATATGCTGCGGGCACCATACTGCTGGAGACGCCTGTATATAATCATAGAATTTTTTTTAATATGCCTCTCTAAGGAGTATGTCTTAGCTGTGTCTTGCCGGATAGTGAGTTCAAGTACCATGTCAAGCGGATTTGAATGTCTAAAGGCTGTTATAGGGTGGATCAATATGTGAAAGATGGCGATGTATGGAAATGATACCCTCTCACATGTGATATACTATTTATGCAGTGATAAATTTATAAAAGATCGCATAGGAGGTTGATGAGATGATATAATATTTTTAAAAAAATTATGTAATTAATAATATGCTTTATTCGGCGTCTCACTTGTTCATTTGTCGCTATCATTTCTGTTATTGTTTATGCTTGGTGGTAGGCTGTCTGTACACAACCAGATATCCACAGTGACTAAGGTTGTCACGTCATAGAATCAGCCACTATTTGTCTAGACGCAGAGAGGCACGCAGGCCGGCATGAATCGCCAACTATCGATGTACTTTAAATTTCAGGATCGGTTTTCGAACTGCATTATCGTAGACAACAGTTCAATCTCTTGGTCGTATTTCAATGTTTTATTGAGTTATATTGTTGTTTTTTGTTACTTTTATATTTCCCAAGGATCCATATCGATTTTGTAATCATAATTTAAGTATTAATGAATCGCGTTGTTGCATCCAAGGCAACAGTCCAAGCCGAGGTAAGGTCACTTTGGCGCCCTTGAGCTTATTGCCAAGCGATAATGAATCTCGTTGCATCCAAGGCAACAGTCCAAGTCGAGGTAAGGTCACTTTGGCGCCCTTGAGCTTATTGCCAAGCGATAATGAATAGCATTGTTGCATCCAAGGCAACAGTCCAAGCCGAGGTAAGGTCACTTTGGCGCCCTTGAGCTTATTGCCAAGCGGTTGAGTGTCATAAGCTCTCGATCTATTGGTTCGATGAAGCTGTTAAGGCCATCGGGCCAATAATATGAGTCAGTTTTAACCTTTAACTGGTGACATGACAAATGTATAACGCTATAAAGGACATGCCGTCTCACAGGTTACTTTTAAATTCATTTTTGTTATAAAAACAAACTTGAGTGTTTCAAAATTGTCGTTATGTTTAACCACAGCTATGTAATGAAAAATACATTTGTAAGTCACCTTTTTTTTTATAAAATATTAAAAAAACGAGTATTATCACTAAGTGATATTTTTCAGTTTCAATTGGTATATGATCCAGATTTTACGTTCCAGTATATGTATATATATAGTATATAGTATATATGTATATATATAGTATATAGTTCCATATGCGAGAAAAACGGTTAAATTATCACTTTTTACTTAAAATTTAATGAAGCAAAGAAAAAGTCACTTCCAAAACCAAAAAAAAAGTCACGGCGAGAGGGGGAGAGTGTCCAATTCTAGAAATTCGCATTATACGCGTAGCCTGTGAGACTCCGTTTCACTAGTTAAAGGTTTAAGAAAAGGATCTATTCATTGTGAATACTGCTACGGGTCTATCTTTAAAATGCATACAGAACTATCGTGATGTACAAGCTACTTAAGGACAGTATAAGTTTTTCTTTGTTACAGGAAAAATTAAACGTCCGCTAAATCCAGAGAAGACTAGACAAATACGTGGATCGAAAATAGTACACACAGAGGGAATCCTGGAGAAACGTAAGATTCTAAAGAAAAGCGACGCAACACCGAAAATAATTAAGAAAGGTAATAAATTTGTCATGTTATCGTTGTGAGTTAATTGTGTGCTAACAGATTTTTTTTATGTGTAAACTTCATTCACCACGAGCGATTTTGTAAGTTAAATATATTTGGTAGAGAAAAAACTTATTGGTTCGCGTCACCGATGACCTCGACATGTTCGTGACGTATTGCGTTTGCACCAGACTAGTGACGCCTTTTTTTTTTATTTACGTGGGGAAATCCCTTATGGATACACCACCCTCCCGGGGGAGAGGGTGGGTTATGTCCGTCTCGCACGGACTAAAACCCCACGGCCAGTATAGCGGCCTGTGTACATGTAATATCGATGTATTTTCACTGAAATTTTGCAATCCATAAAATGTTTGGTTGATTGATAAACTGTATAAGAATGTATATAATTATTGCACCGAATGACGATATATGTGAATACCGGACTAATGTTTAATAATTTCGATTTATAAATTATGAAATTTAAATAAGTCGCATTATAATCGATATCAAAATTCAAAAATTTACTCAGTTATTCCATTGTTTTGTTACTTTACACTTTTGGCGTAAGAACTCGTGCCCGCGTCTTCGTTTTGGTTGAAATAGGTTTTTTTTTCATAAAAGCAACCAGTTTATCTGGTCTAGTGGTAGTCCAGTGGTCGACATTATGACCGTAATTCGTTTTTCTTTTTTAATTTCAATATTATTGTTGCTAATGAGCACACAAATGTTTTTTTTTTATAGTAGCACGGCAATATGACTACACTATGACTGGTGGTAAGAACAGTACAATCCAAAAACAATGGTGACCACCGAGTGACACGCCATCCATCGCCGGTCGCCGCTGTCATGCCGGCCTGCAAAAAGCTGGATGTGCACAGGCTGATCCCGAAACGCGACCCGTAGAAGCGAATCACTATGACGGCCATTTTTCGCCATATACATGGTGGTTGCGATCCAGTCGGGCTGTGAAACCCTACCACCCCGCTTTCGCCATTACCTCGTTCGTTATTCAACAGGCTGCACCATGTGGTTGGCTTGGGTGGCTCAAGTCTTATGATGTTATTTGACACCCCCTTACACCTCAAAACTTTTGTACAGTAGTAGACGAAGGATCAGATACAAGAAACGACTTTATAATATTTATTATAGATTCTGGGTAAGCGAACACTACCTCCCGACAGGCCGGAGTATATCGTCTATGCAGTGGACTGTAATTTGTAAATTTATACTAGCTGACCTGGCCACACAACTGTGGCTCAGTTATTATAGAGTTGAATTAAAATTATGATAAACTATTTACAAAACATGGTGCCATCTATGAGGTATATTTAACAGTCGGTCCTACGGTTTTCTGTTGACAAACTAGCTTAAAGCGCCACCTGTTCAAGACTGATGAAATTCACAGAAAACCGACGTGACGTAACAGTGTTTGCATTGTTGCGTTTCGTTCGGTCAGTGAGAGCGCCGGAAAAAACTTATTTCACAATTAATAACAATAATCAAGACCGGAAATCATTTAATTTATAATTAAAAAATATTGAGGTCATTAATCGAAATATAAATTATCCTATCTCTCAAGTTGTAACTGTAAATAGGTAAGTAAGAATAGAGTAGTTTCGGAGATCATAGTGGACAAACATCATGGCACTGGATTTTTATATGTTATACCAGGTGAATGATTGAAGGGTGACACCCTTCAATCCTGTGGTAGTTAATGGTCACATTTAACATATAAAATAATAATATCAAAACAAATCCTAATAAACAACAAAGAGAACCTAAATTAAAGCATTCTTCTAATACTACTAAAAGCATGGGAACGATACTTTTAAACGTAATAAAATCACGCCTACGTTCAATGAACAATTTTAAAGGTGTTAATCATTACGTAACTGCTTATCGTTGGAACGCCGCACGATCGAACAAAGCGAAGCGGGCCGCGGGTCGAGGTACGTGACAGGGCGTAATTCATTTATTACACGAGTTCGTTAATGCGTAAATCACCTGATGTTGAGTGTATATCATTTTTTTTTTTTCGCACTGACTACGCTATTGACCAAGCAAGGTCTGAACAGCTTCACCGGACTAGGAAGAGTGTACATCAGTTTTGCGTTTCTTGAGATAATTCAGTCAAATGTTATCCTGTAAAAATATCGCTAGCGACTAACTAGTCGCGCTGTATATTATAACGCGTCAGGAATAATTTCACCTACGTTCACTTTTCGCATAAATCGTTTTCAAACGTTCGTAAATTAGTCTTAATAAAAAAAATCGTGTTTTTCTCATACCAGTCGCACAGTCAAGTGTTAAAGAGCAGAAAGAGAAAACAGCAGAACTCAAACCGTCAACGCAGAAAGCAGTCGGCGTTCCTGTGAAATTAGACGCTAAGACGGCGCGAATCGTAGACTCCGAGCTGCAGGATATCATGATCAAGGTATTACCTATTATTAATTAACAAAACGTTCGCGACTTCGTACGCTTTGATTACGATATAAAACTATGTAAGATTAAAAAAATAATAAATTTTGACTTCTTATTAGTGAATGAATTTTCAAAATCGGATCAGTATTTCCATTTTTTTATACTTTGTAGACTTTACCGTTTGGCCATAACCTCATATGTATTATTTGTTAAGATCGCTATCGCCTTTTCTATGGTGATTTACTAGGTAAGACTCTGCCTTTATTGTCGGAAAATTCAATACTTTTTTATCATATATTATTAAGAGTTATATTCAATGCCGAAAGGTGCGAGTGTGGAATTAATTAAAACAAGTGTGTCTAGTGCTCTTTATAAATTTGGGCACGATTTCACCTGTTGTTAAATAACCGTGTGGTACTAAGATTGTGAGCACGTTAAACCTATAGGGGACTGGCTCTCAAGTGGAGATGTCGGAACACACTAACCAGTGCTTGGTGACAGATTTACCACGTGACACTAGCTAGGTAACTTGAAAAAAAGCCCTACCTGTTCCGACTAAATTGCAAGGATTCGTACCTACGTCCATTGACGCTGTGTCCGAACACGCTATCAACTAAGACACGATCGCTTCAAACGGTCCAGATATTATATATTACCTCCTACATCCAAACTCACAAATTTTTCTTAGAAAAGCATTACCTATGCCCGCGGTTTAGGAGGCATTTTCACTGAGTAATTGTTTTCGTCTCCATAATCTATTACTTATTTTTAAGTATAATTAATTGTTTATATACTTTTCATTTGGGAATAATATGTGCTAGTGATAATTTAATATAATTTTATTTCTATCAATAGCCTACCAGAGATCAAAGCTTACAAAAATTGTAAAGCTATCCTATAGCTATATAAAGTAAAATTATCCATGTAGCTATCAGACCTCGTAATCATTACATAGTATAAAATAAAGTCCCCTACCGCGTCTGTCTGTCTGTTCGCGATAAACTCAAAAACTACTGAACGGATTTTCATGCGGTGGATAAAGTGATTCATTCTCAGGTAACAGCTCAAGCCGAGGTGCCGTGCGCCCTTGTGTATGTTACCTAAAATCCAAATCGGCTGACTGCCTTAAGAGCTCGCTTTAGTAGTCCGGTGAAGCTGTTAAGACCTTGCTTGGTGAGGTTACTAAATAGCTTACTCAGGTCGAAAAAAAAGAAAAGAAAAAGTGATTCATGACGAACGTTTTGATGTATAATTTGTCAAGGATTTATTTTTAATAAGGGCGGGACAACGTCTACCAGGCCCGCTAGTTATATTATATAATAATCATAAACATATAGCGGTATAACAAAATAATCCCAAGGAGGGTTGATGACAGGCAGGCGATCGATCGCAATAATTAAGCCAAATCTTATATCACAACATGACAAACATGTTGTACGGACCTTACTTAGGTGGGATAAGGGTAAGAAGAAGAAGAAGATACGCTAGTGATAATTTAATAGTCGAAATATTATCTGTATTGTACACATATTAAGGAAGGAACGGAGGAATAAAAGACAAAAAACCTTCGATCAACAATAACTAGATAAAGGGTTGGCGCGAAAAATACGTCTCGGTAAATAAGAGCTCACTTGAAATGTGTGCCCTTAGTTTGTTTAAAACGCAGCCAATGTAAGCCCGTTTCACATGCCGCAGTATATTCTAAAGATGCAAAAATAATACCCGAAAAAGCATTTTAACGGCCGGAGTATCTTACTTTCGCTAAATACATGTTGAGTAAGTTATATCTTAAGCTTTAAACTAACAAATATTATCAAATTTTGAACAAAATTACCGATTTTAAACCTGTGATACAAATGTTTGGCCTCGCCTCTCACAAACACGCACAATAACGCGAAAACGTACTTTATTCATTACGTGTTAAGGTTGAATTCACACTGTATTCACACAATGTAGTTTGTGTTGTCTTTTCATTTGTGAGGGGAATAATTTATTGCTTTACTCGTTTTATCGTAAGTATTAGATAATATTTTGAACATTTGTGACTTTATTACTAGGTGTTATGGTTGTAATTAGGTTGAACTTAAAACTGTTTTAAAACTTTTTTTCTCCCTTTCTTAATAAACAAATAGCTACACATAAGTATATATTTACGCGGACAGTTTTCAGCATCGATTTTGTATGTGACCCTGTATCTAGTTATTGTTGATCGAAGCAAAAAACGATATAAATTTTCTTAATAATACAAAAGCTGGTTAATATCTTCTAACAAAAAAAGAAAATCGATTCAGAAACAGAGGAGGAAAATGTATTTAACTATAGAAAATATAGAGATAAAAATCTCTACCTATTTGTATATACAGCATGACTGGTTAAATAATTGAGTAGAGAAATACTCTCACAGATTATTCGTTACTTGCTTCTCGTTCTCAATCAATAAAAAAATAGGTGCTTAATATTTGACCTAATTATTTCGAGAAACGGAAAACTGATATACACTCAACATCAGGTGATTTACGCATTTACGAACTCGTGTAATAAATGTATAACACCCTGTCGCGTACTCCGGGCCGCGTCCCGCACCTCGACCCGCGCCCCGCTTCCCTTTGTATGACCATGCGGCGTTCCCACGATAAGCAGTTACGTAAAGATTAACCTTGGAAAACGTCACATAAATTTTGTTCATTGAAGCTAGGTGTGATTTTTTACGTTTAAAAGTATCGATCCCATACTTTTCAAAGTTTTATAACAAACTTTAACTAAGATTCTCTTTGTTGTTTATTAGTATTCGTTTTGATATTATTATTTTATAGGTTAAATGTGACGATGAACTATTCCACGATTGAAGGGCGATAAGTTTTAAACAGTCACCTGATAGTATATATATACATACGTTGTCCTGCTTGGAAATTAAGAAATCCTGAAATCCTTGAATGTAGATATTAAACGAAATGATTATTTTCACGATTTCCATAATTGTTATTGACAATTTATAGACAAATTCATGTATTTCTCGTGTACCAATTTGTATAACAATCGAGTCATTTTAAAGTTCATTCCAGTCATAAAATTGACTCATACCACAATTTTTTTTTTCATACAAACCTTGTCTTGGTAATTATAAACACCAGAAAGAGAATTATTCAAGTATCTATACATTCGGCAATTGATTTTTACTTCTATAATTAGGTTTTTGGCCATTTTCCGTGTTGGAATCAAATTCATTCGAGCAATTGTTCCATTAATTGCTCTGTTGATTTTTAAGACCAAGATCTCAAAATGGCGGATCGTGTTTATATTGATTTTTTTTAATTTCATGGTTTAGTAATAAAAAGGTGGTACAAATGAGAAAATAATTTAAATAAAACATTTCACATAATACAATATTCACATACACATATTCAATTTTACAATACATAATTTGTTATTTTTCAAAGTGTTGTTATAAATCTTGAATTTTTTAAGCTTATTCTGCCAATAATTTGTGGACCTGTGCCTCATGAAGTCTATGTTCGTCTGTATGAAGTTTTTTATTTTTATAACTTTATTTTTGACAACCAATCTTTTAGATTATTACTACCATTGTCGAGTAGTTAATAGTATTACAAGTACTTCTTCCATTCCATTTTGTTCAACCAGTCTTCTAGTAGACTATTACTGCCATTGTCAAATGAGTATCGATATTACAAGTTTTTTGATATAATTTTAATGAGCTAACAAGATGGTGGTCATCTTGTTAGAATTTTCCATGGAGTTTTTGTGGCATCTCAAAATTCATGGTCTCGGAATTTAAGATATTATTTTCCATTCACTTCACTTATGCACAATAAACAAACCATATTACATAAACACCACCAACTTTACACAATATAGAGTCAAGTAACACAAGATTATAAATAAAAAATAAATTCCACTATATGACAGACCAAGATCCCGCCAAAAACTCGAAAGAGGCGTTCATTTATTATATGACGGCTTTGTGGACAGTTTTTGATATATTCTGTTTTAAAGTAAAACTTATTAGGCGCGTTTCAAGTAAATAAAAAAAAAATGCAATTTAAATGCGTGTAAAGGTTACACAGAGAAATATTTTTTTATTCAGGTCTGGCAACAACTGCCGGATAACCCGACGAATGAGGCTGACAAGCTCGTAGTTGAAAAGTTCCGGAATAATGCGGGGGATTCACTAAGAAATGTGAGCAATTTTTATGTAACTAAAAGATTTTTTTTTTGGCTAGCGTAGGGAATAATATAACTTTATTGATTTGAATGGAAACTTTAAATGTATTTTTTCTAATTCTATAAAGTAAAAAAGTATGAATGAAATTATATTTATTATAGCAAATACACAGACAATACAAAAAAAAAAATAGAGTTACAAACATATGCGTAACATAAGTTAAATAAAAGAAATTAAACGTTAGAAGACATTAAAATTATGCCATGGTATTGCTACAATGGCGCCCAATTCAGCATGTACTGGCTGCCATCTTTGCAAATGAGCCCAGCGCTGTTTTCAATTGTGGGCGAGTGGGTTTAAACACAATAATAATAAGAACATAATAACACTATAAATCAATATCAATATAAAGTTTATAATTAACATGTTGTAGAAATCATATCGTAGTAATTAATAGAATCAGGCGAGAATTTACACTATATAATATTGCATATTCATTAATATTCACTAACCATGTTTTTAAGTGTGATGCGTTCGCTATCAATAATATTAAACAACGTACAAGCTTTTTAAGTATATTTAATTTAATGCTGCCAAAGAGCGCTTTACCTAATTCGCAATTACTTTGAGATAATTTCGTCAACCAAATTATATATGACAGATCGAGAAATTACACCTCCGTATTTTACTCACATCATACTAAATAATATTATTCAAGGCGTTCAGATTTCCTCGCGATGTTTACTTTCGCCATCTCATGATATATCAACTTACGTCGTATTCTGAAACGAGCTGGAGTTTTTAGTAAGGGAAAACAAAAGATATCATCATGTTAAATGAATATTTAAACGCTCGTCTAAGTTAACTACCACCCTCGAGTTGACGTTGTGTCGCCTAATTGTTTTAACATATTACCATTTTAGACCTCTAAATGTAAAAATAAAAACTTGAAATCAATACTCCGCCATTCTAAACCACTTGTTAACCACGACTTTTCTTATTATTACAACTATATCTGATATACGAGTATTTAACTAATCTATGACGTCACTACTCAAATACACAATTAAACTCTTTAAAGTCGTAAGATAATCAACTAAATCATCCATATATATTCCCTTGTGTGACGGTTTTGATAAAATCGTAAAAGTGCTAACGTAATATATAATTTTTATAAGTAACATGCAACTTATAAAATTAATATGGACTATTTTAAACAGATGCTAGGACTGAACGTGACTAAGCGGCTATTAAATGTCTTCAATATATTATACTTGAAGGTAAAAGATATATTTATATGTTATATTTTCTAATATAATAATTTTGTGAGTTTGGATGTATGAACTAAGAGGTAGGAACTACTGATTCGCTTCTAAAAATTGTTCTGCTAATCGAGAACTACACTATCTATCCGGGATAGGTAATGTTATAGATTAATTTTATTATATTATGTGTATTATAAATAATGCGTATGAAGTCATGACCGACTCTTATGTACTTGTTTTAAGAAACTAATTCTACAAAAATTGACTTAATTTTTATCCTAACGAATATCACAACAAATAAAATGAATTGATTTATTTATTCGAATTACTTCATACTTTATAAAATATTGCATTGTCGTTGTCGGTTGTCAGATTTACGGAAATGAACACAGAAGTAAAGTAAAGGTACCTTTTCATATAGAAAAAAATTATATACTCGAGAGATGTTCAAATCTATATTAATCGTGAGTTGAAGCCACGAGCGAAAGTTAGTAAGATATATTATGATGGCTTTGTTCGGACACCGTGTCCTTGCAGCTGAGTCGGAGCTTCAGCATGGTGGTAGGGCTTATTCTAAGTCCGCATCAAGTATTGTTAGTGTCTATGGACACTATTATTAACATCAGGTGACCCATCTGTTCGGTTGCCTGCTAGAACATAAAGAATTATATAAATCGTTGAATTACCTAAGACCAGTGGTCCCCAACGTTGTACACGCCGGCACTCGCTTGAAAAAAGGGGTAAAAATGTTTGAATTAAGTTCTGTTCAAATAAGAAAAAAGTTTGTTAGCCGGGGCGATTTTATCATCCTATTTTTCAAATTCCAACCTTTAGTCTGTTGTGATCTATAACTTTGGGAAATACTACTCTAAGAGTATTATTTAAATTTAGTTATTCCATTTTTATTGCTAACAACATATATTATACAGTAGAATCTCTTTAAGTCGAACTTATAGGAAGATGCAAAAAAAAAAACGATTTACAGAATTTTATTTATTTAATTAAGGTCAACAAAATTGCGTTCGGTGATCAAAAATTGACATGAACCCTACTAAATGTAAACATGACATGTATAAAATAAGAGAAAGTGTTGCATGGCGTTAAAATAAAGAAAAATAAAAGTGAATTAAACATTTACATATAAAATAATCTAGTGGAAGCAACAAAAACACAAAAAAAATATATTGAAATATAAACTAATACAAAAAGAAAGCATGCGATTGCGATACAAAGGGCAATGTTGACCTATGTTAGTTCTTACTAATGGTAGATTGCAAGTTTGCTGATTAAATAAACGACTGCCTACATGGGATACTTATGGGTAATTTTTGAAGAAAAATCAGGAAATTCTATGACCCGTATAGCAATTTTTTTATAGTTAAGTATAAGTTGTCGATTTAGACAGATTTTCTAAAGAAATACATAATTAACTTGTTAATATTCTTGTCGAATTCTTGAACTTGGTTATTTACTTTAAGTTTTTTTTTTAATGTCATTGGTGGCAAACGAACAGGTGGGTCACCTGATGTCAAGTGATCACCACCGTCCATGGACACTAACAACGCCAGAGGAGTTGTAAGTGCGTTACCACCCTATGGGGGGAAGGGTTAGGGGAGGGAGAGGAGAGGGGAGGGGAGGTGGGCCTCCGGCGCTCTCACTAACCGAACGAAACGCAACAATGCAAGCACTGTTACTCCACGTCGGTTTTCTATGAGAGGGTGGTACGACCCATTCATGCTGAAACCAGTAATAGTTTCAGCGTGGCTCTACCACCATTCAAATTAAGCTATTAAATGTAATTAGTTTCAAATGATTGAGCTACTTGGTTGTACTATTAAACATTGCAGTATTTGCCATACAGAGGTCCATCTAATTTCTTCGAGTTATGGAAGTAAAATATATATTGAAATGGCTTGTAGAGTCTTACTGGATATCTTGAGTTTTAGAAGGTTAAAAATTACGGGTAATGGAGATTTTAGGAGGTTTTGTGGCTTGAAGGTTAAAGAACAACATTTTTTTTCTAAATTTGAAGGTTTTCGATTTTGGCTTAAAGAGGTTCCATTGTGTAATATTGTATTATTCAATATACTTTATCCAAATTCTAATTTAACCAATTTTATTTAGCTCGAATGCTCGTCTTTGCCAAGACGCGAGGACGTAATCAAAATGATGAGGAAATACAAACTGAGAGGCCTAAAGCGCATCCAAAGCAGGCCGATTGTTTTCAGTGCTTATGTAAATACCATTGAAGACTACGACATACTTTGTTCCGAGAAAGTAATAAAATGTGGTATGTATATACATACTGTAGCTATTACTAGTTTCAGCATGAATGGGTCCGCTCAACAGCGATACTACCACCCGACACACAGAAACATCCACGTGAAGTAACAGTGCTTGCATTGTTGCGTTTTGTTCGGTCGGTGAGAGTGCCGGAGGACCAGCTCCCCTCCCCCCAAACACAGGATGGCAACGCACTTGCGACTCCCCTGGTGTTGCTAGTGTCTATGGACGGTGGTGCTCACTTAACATCATGTTCGTTTGCCTCCTATGAGATAAAAAAATAAATATTCATAAGTTTAACACAGATATAAAATGATGTAACCAAATGGATTGAGCCAGTAGATTTAATTAAGAAGATAACTGGTAATAACCTTGTTAAGTTTGAAAGACTATTGTGAAAGAGGTCTATGTAAAGTTTTGGAGACGCTGTTAATTTAATTGATAACTATGTGAATAAGAATGATTTTTTAGTGTATATGATCATCTCGGTAACATTACGTGTAGAGGATTCTAGTTTAATTAGTATTCACTCTTGAATATAAGTCAGCAATTCCGCGCAGTCTCTTATACTTTTAGAGATATTTAGGCTATAAATCTTTACTAGTTAATATATAATTACAGGTACAGCGAAGGTATTGGTGAAACCAGTTTACAAATTTGATAAACGCCCTAAAAATGTAATCACCAACTTCGATGATAAAGATATTACTGGTGATGATATTCCTAATATTAACCAAATGATAAACAAGACTCCCGTTGTTGAGACGAAAGCGCAAGAGAACGAGAAAGAAACAAAAGAAGATGTCAAAATAGAAAAACAAGAATCTCCGAAAGTTAAAAATGCAGAAGAGGATATACCTAAGCCCGAGGATAAACCTAAGCCCGAGCAGAAGCCATTAAAACCGGACGGTGAAAACTCGAAGAAATTGGTTCAAATTTCTGACCCGCCCAAACCGCAACGCAAAAATGTGAAAACTGCAACGAAAATTATAGGAAGGGAAGATATATATAGGAAGATAACATCAGAAGAAACCAAAAAGGAAGGGAAGAAATCGGAACAGCTCAAGTTCAAAGACAATAGTTCGATAAAAAATGTGTTCAAAGAAGGCAATGATTTTGATGAGTTGGATGATGATACTATACTGGCTTTGATGTCTGAAGGGGTTGTAGTTGACGAATGCAGCGGGTCAGAAGAGTAGATTTTGCTAACTTTGTAACAGTATCTCGAAAACAGAACCAAGATATTAAAACAATGATCTTACTATATAAAAATCAAGAGTAATAACGTGTGTCCATGATGGACTTCGAAACTACTCAAACGATCTTTATGAAACTTTGGGATTTAAGTATAATTTGGTCCAACGTGGAGATCAGATAATTCATATTTCGATTAATGATTTCAATGTTGCTTAATTACAAATTGAATTATTGTCCATGTTGGTTATTGTTATTAATTGTAAGTTTCATCAGTCTCGAACAGATGGCGCTGTAAATTAGTTTGTTAACAGAAAACTATAGGACCGACTGTTATAGATATCTAAGAGATGGCGCCACGTTTTAATTTTGAAAATGGTTTATAATTTTTTTTTTGGCAACCATTTTTGATTTTTACTTCTATAATTAGATTTTTGTCCATTTTCCGTGTTGGAATCAAATTCATTCGATCAATTGTTCATTTAAATCCTCGGTTGATTTTTAAAACCAAGATCTCAAAATGGCGGATCGTGTTTTTATTGATTTTTTTTTAATTTCATGGTTTAATAATAAAAAGGTGGTACAAATGAGAAAATAATTTAAATAAAACATTTCACATAATACAATATTCACATACACATATTCAATTTTACAATACATAATTTGTTATTTTTCAAAGTGTTGAGATTTTATAAATCTTGAATTTTTTAAGCTTATTCTGCCAATAATTTGTTGACCTGTCTGTGCCTCATGAAGTCTATATTCGTCTGTATGAAGCTTTTTATTTTTTGAACTTTATTTTTGACAACCAATCTTTTATATTATTACAGCCATTGTCGAGTAGTTAATAGTATTACAAGTTCTTCTTCCATCCCATTTTTGTCAACCACTCTTCTAGTAGACTATTACTGCCATTGTCAAGTGAGTATCGATATTACAAGTTTCTTGATAAAATTTCAATGAACTAACAAGATGGTGGCCATCTTGTTAGAACTTTCCATGCAGTTTTTGTGGCATCTCAGAATTCGTGGTCCGTGCTATTATTTACCATTCACTTCACTTATGCACAATAAACAAACTATATTACATAAAACACCACCAATTTTACTCAATATAGAGTCAAGTAATACAAGATTATGAATAAAATATAAAATCCACTACATGACAGACCAAGATCGCGCCAAAAACTTCTTTATCATAATTTTACACTAAGGCCAAAGACAGACAAATTCTAGCATCAATCAATATTATAGAATAAACACAAAATCTTAAAACATACCTACTGTATAAAACAATATACCTATTAAAAAACAAATATTATTTTTAATTAAAAGATATGTTTTTTTTAACTGATTTTTTTATCCCCGTTGTGATTTGAATTTCGATTTAAAAAAAAAGCGACTTTAAAAGGAGACAAACATATATCTACAGGATTGAACGTACGGGGGAATGGGATGGAATACGTTATACAGTGTTTCTTATATTTACTGTCTCCTTATTTTATTTTCTGTTGCTTAACACTTATGGTCCGAGTGTTGTATGTATGGATGTTTGTTTGTGTGTCTATGCATCTATATATTACAAAGCCTTGAGGAGAAGCGTCATTACCAACGTGGTGTATTGTTCACGTTTCTAGTTTATATGGATATTTTATCATTTCTTTAAGTTTGCACTTTTATGTGTGAGCTGAACCACCTATTTTTTTTATTAATAAAGAATTAGTCAATAGAAAGTATATCGAGTTAGGTGGGACGAGTTATAAAAAATAAGTTTAAACAAAAATGTCAAAGGGTTATGTTATAATGTATGGACAAAATGTTTAAATAGCATTTTAATAAATAATATAAAAAATGATGAAATTTGTTTATTTTCACACAAGCACTATATTGTATTGATACATATTGATGATTGATTGATTGTATTGAGAATTTTCATAGAGTATTACTGTTGAAAAATACTTGATTTTAGTTTCTAGCGTCGCCAGCGTCCGGTACTTCGTCCTCCACCTGTAAAAAATAAATTATGAGAAAAAAATCGTAGGTATGTATAAGTCAGTGTTTTTTGGGGGGGACACACAGTGCCCTTAAAGGGAATTCCAAAAATATCGAAAAATCGTCATTAAAACTGAAAAAATACTAAAAAAAATGGTAAAGAAATCGATTTTGGTAACCTTTACGAAAATTCTTGCATTTCTTTTAATACGTCAAAGTTATCCAAATAAAAAATGTAATCTATATTTCCTGAACAGTTACCGCCTCGCACAGTGGTTTGTCTATGTAATAGAAGTCGGACGTAGGACACTAAAATATTAAAGTCGTAATTTTTCCAAAAAATTAAACGCTATACGATTTCTTTAATGAAAAGCGATAGAAAAACATATAGAAACTCTTTGGATTGGCCTTATAGTTTAAGAGTAAATTGAATAAAACCGTTTTCAAGGCATGGGAAGCAACCTGAACCAATGAATATCTCGTGAGTATCGTTCTGAAAATTTGACAACAGTATCTGGCCACAAGTGTCCAAAATAACAAAGCGTACATTGCTGCACTTTTTGAGATATAAAAAATTATGGACTTAACAACTTTCGAAAATTAGCGTGCCCCCAAAAAGCAACTGACAAAAGAAGGCCTGGGTACATTGATATACAAAAACCCAAGATGCACACTCTTAACGTCCCACTGACGGCACCCAAAAGCAAGTGTATAATTTTGGATTATGCACTCATTTCAAATAGTCCCGCATCGCTTGCGTTCTTGTAAAACCTACTTTAAATTACTCGGGTAAGGTTGATTTTGTAAAATCAATTTTGCAAAAAAAGTTTATCGGATAACTATAACCACGTATGTATATTGGGGAGTTTTTAAAGATGGTTTTGAGCGCTGCTTTTATTCCAGACGTGCGTCTTGGGTTTTTATGTCAATGGCTGGGTATCATCCAGTGGCCGAAATACGACCATAATAAGTAGAACAAACTTTTTTCTTCACTAGTCAATATACAGATATTGTTATCTTTATAGAGTGTTCTACAAATATACTTATAAATAAAATATTCGTCGATGATATGATAAAAATAAACTAATATAATTTTTCTATTGATAACGCTAAAGCTAATCAATAGCTACAAAACGAGAATCGGATAAGAAACGGAAGAAAAAGTTATTGAACTGATTTATTTTGAATATTATTAGAGTGACGTTACTTTGCACCTCCATCTCTAGTCGATAAGCCGTAGTCCGGTGAAGCTGTTAAGGCCTTGCTAGACCAACAGGGTAATTGATTTGCCGCTGCTACGTCTCATTGGAACACAATAAAAACATGATCGTTCGTGAAAACATGATTGCCATTTTAAAATAAAAATGACTATGATATCAGAATATTTAAAGACTACATAAGCTGTCTTAATATCTATAATGCATGAAATTACCATTAATACTTTGCCAATGTAATACATTTTCTGTGTAAAATGGGAAAGGAATAGGGATGACAGGATTACAAAAATGTACCAAGAAATTAATTTTGGGTAGCGCGTAATAGTGAAGAAGCACGTCGCTTCTTAGGTGCAGCGGCTTCAAGTCCTTTGCGCTCCTCTTCTAACTTGTCTGCTATATTATACACATCCTTGGGAGTCACCTGACAGGAAACGTACGTTTGGTATACTAGTGAGTATAATTACTATATGACAAATAATATTTTACAATTTTAATCCTCTCCAAAAGTTTCTCAATTCGACTAAACCTTTTTTGTTTGTTACTTCAGAAATTCATTGTTTATAAACCAACTTAGAAAATCCTTGGTACTTATGTATTAACGCCACCGCAGTGTGCTCGCTGACCACTCTCGTGGATAGCTTGCCCTGTCTTTGTTTCGCAAGTCTAACCTAACCTAACCGAGAAGGTAAAATTGAGAAAAATAAATTGGTTAGGTTAGACTTGAGAAATAAAGACAGTGCGAGTCGGCCGCAGTAACGGTCGGTGAGCGCACTGCGGTGGCGCTAATACATAAGTAGCAAATCTTTTTTTTGTGTTTGAAGTGATATTATAAGAATAATACCGTTAATGTTATATGTTAATAACGTTTTCAAGGATATAAATACCTTATAAATAATATCCAATGCTAAATTTAAAGATCATTATTAACAACATCAACTTGTAAAAGACCGACTGTAGGGTCTTAGACCTCTTTGCTGAAGGCAAGTATGAGCAAAACTACCTCTCTAGTCCACTACGTATTGGCGATTTCAAACTCCAATAAATACAGATATAAGAATATTTCTCAAGTTGAGGTTTCCTAACAATATTTTCATTTACATTTTAAGAGGTTTTTTTATTTATAAGTCCATATTTGAGTGTTACATATACCGATGATTTTTTTTTTTTTTTATGTCATAGGTGGCAAACGGACAGGTGGGTCACCTGCTGTTAAGTGATCACCACCGTCCATGGACACTTACAACACCAGAGGAGTGGCAAGTGCGTTGCCATCTTTTGAAGGGAAGGGTTAGGGGAGGGAAAGGGAGAGGATAGTGGGGAGGGGAGGGGAGGTGGGTGTCCGGCGCTCTCACTGACCGAACGAAACGCAACAATGCAAGCACTGTTACTTCACGTCAGTTTTCTATGAGAGGGTGGTACTACCCCGGACGAGCCGACCCATTCATGCTGAAACCAATAATAGTTTCAGCGTGGCTCTACCACCATTAAAAAAATAATATAAATAAATAAATAATAGTAAGTGCATTTTGTATGTATTTAATTCTCTATTAACTTCAGTGTCATAATTATTTCATTTTAGAAGTACGTTCATGTAATTTTGATTGATAAATGTATCTATGTAAATTTGATTAATTGATTTGTAATTCAAAGAATATGTTTTCTTTCTTCCGTGGTTTTAACTTTAACTTTAGAGGTAGGTAAATATTTTCTTGAGTTTATTGCCAATTTTGATTTTGATTTTGTTGAATTTGATTTTGATTTTGAGGAATTGTCATTGATACAACAATTTATTTAATTAATAGGTCGTTACCTATGAAATTGCCTTTCATCAGTACTGGCCATTTCAAATCAAAATAATTTTATCTGTGGCTAAGAATTCTAATTTCAAATTAATTTTATTTTAAAAACATATAATTCTTTTTCCTAAGGTAGTCATTTGTCTATTGATTAGTTTTACATTTTCATCGCATTTCAATCTTTTTCGTCATCATGGATACTTTAATAATTCGAGTAATTATGGAATATGAGTACCGTCGTGGCAGCAACGCGGCACAAGCGGCACGCAACATCAACGACGTTTACGGAGCTAACACTACAAACCAACGCACCACCTGTTATTGTTTTGCTCGCTTCCGTTCTGGGAATTTCGACTTGAAAAATGAACCTCGCGGTCGTCCTAAGACTTTGGTCGACAATGACTAATTAAAGGCGATTGTAAAGCTGATGATACACAATCTACGGCTGAATTAGCAGCTTTCGACGTTAGCGTCAAAACAATATTGGTCCATTTGCGTCAAATTGGCGAGGTAAAAAAGCTTGACAAATGGGTGCCCCACGAACTCAATGATCGCCAGCGCGAAGTACGCGTCGAGACGTGCCTTGCACTGCTTAACAGACACACAAATGAAGGAATTCTGAACCACATTGTTACCTGCGATGAAAAATGGATTCCGTTTGATAACCGCAAGCGCTCAGCAAGTTGGATCCTGGTTCAGCACCTAAACAATGCCCTAAACGAAAACTTACCTCTAGAAAAGTGATGGTCACTGTTTGGTGGTCTAGCGCCGGTGTGATGCATCACAGCTTCTCACCAAACGGGATGAGCATTACTGCAGATGTGTACTGTGAACAACTGAACACAATGATGGAGAAGCTGTCACATCTCCAACCAGCATTGGTCAATCGCTCGTCTCCGCTGCTCCTGCACGACAACGCGCGACCTCATACCGCACAGCAGACGGTCTCCAAGTTGCAAGAACTGGGGTTGGAAGTTCTCCGTCATCCGCCCTACTCACCAGACCTTGCGCCTACAGACTCAATACCCGAGAGGCAGTACAAAATGCCTTTAAAGAATTTGTTGCCGCCCGTCCAGCTGATTTCTTTAAGAAGGGCATCAATAAACTGCCACTGCGTTGGCAAAGATGCATCGATTGCATGGGTGATTACTTCGATTAATACAAATAAAAAACACATGAAAAAAAAATTCGTTTAATTTTTTTCATATAAAACGGCAATTTCATAGGTAAAAACCTAATATTACAGTGATAGTAGAAATAAATTTAATTAAACATTAGTATTTCTATACGTTGTTTCAAGTGTAATTAAATTACCAGCCTCTTATGTCGGGACACAAGAGGGTCACTCTGGGTACAGTATTCTAAGTTCGTTCCTGGTAGAATCAGTTTTAGCATTTTTTGTGACATGTCTAAGGACTCCAATAACTTAAGAAAACTGTTATTTTTTCAGACAGTCTAAGTGCGCTACAGGCATTAAATAAAGTTCCATTCAAACTAAGACACAGTAATTCTATTATTCTTGTTATCCGCAAATTGTTACATACTTGCTCTATTAGGAATTGTAAAGTAATTGTTGCTTGGATCCCTAGTCACACGGGAATTTATGGGAATGAAAGAGCAGATCAATTAGCTAAAGAAGCCGTGGAATGTGGAGACCTTTATCCTTTTAAAATATATTATCATGATCTTGTTGCTTTATCTAGTATTCATCTCAAGAAGGCTTGGAATTAGTACTGGATGAGTAGTGCAGGATCTAAAGTGAAATTTTATTTCAGTATTCAGCCAAGTATTAGTCTAAAACCTACATGGATTTTTAAAGCTGGATCTGATAGTATTGTAACTACCATTTTAATTCGTATGAGATTGGGCCATGTATGTATTATTTTTCACCTTGCAAAACTTCGTGTTGTACAAAGTGCATCGTGTGCCTGTGGATTTTATGAAGGGGATGTTAATCATATTTTCTTTTCTTGTCCTTTAAATGACTCCGCTACTTTCCTCCATTCTTTGAGATCATTACAGGTTCCTTTTCCTATATCTGTAGTTTCATATTGGTTTCTAATGATTATTATATATATAAAACTTTAGCTTGTTTTATTTCAGAAAATAATATTAAAATTTAGTATTTTCACATGTATTTAAAATTAAATTTATATAAATATTTAACTTATACTTTGTATAAGTATGTGTTTATAAAATGTTTGTATATATGAATATATAAAATCCTTATCCACTTACCAAATCCTAATTTTTTTATATATAAACTAAAATAACTTCCTTCGTTTTAATAATCTTATTTTAATTACATTGTGTAAAATGTTTTATAATGTCTATTTAAACAAAGCATTGACACTGGCAAATGCTTCTGCGGAGCCAAAACAAGAAGAAGAAGGACTCCAATTTATAGATGTTGGCAACACTGGTGTGCTTAAGTAGAACCGTAGATAGTGAAACCATCTACGGGCAGAACGTACTATTAATAATCTGTGGCTGGAACTAGAGATGATCGGTATTAGAAAAACATTGCAATTAACATGGATTCCAAAGTATCGATGTACATTTAATAATGATAGCAATACATTGATGAAAACATCGAAATACAGAAAACGGTAGCAAATAAAACTTTCTACTCTATTTATTAAATGTATTTATTGTTATTGCAAATAAAATAAAAGGAAAAAAGTTAACATTTCCAGATTTATTTGAGCACATCTGTAAAAAAAATTAAGTTTGTCATGTGTTTTCCATTTTGTCTGTTCCATTGCTGGACAAGAGCTTTGCAAAAAAACCTTTCTGTAGCTGTTTCTTTCCCTTTTATCTTTAGGAAATGCAAAGAAATAACTATTCGTACGGCTTAATTCGATTACGTCGATCATCCAGTGTAAAATAGTTGAAATGATAGTTATCTAGTCCCTAGCTAATACATCCAACGCTGGCCCTAAAGAATATATTGACATTTCGATATTTTTTTCCCAAATCGTTGATATATCGTTGTATCGAAATCAGCTAAACATCAATGCTTGTTACCATCGATAAATATCGATCATCTCTAGTCGGAACTCTGAGTGTGTGCTTTATTCCAGCTTGTTCTTCTATCAACTTGTTCTGCCGTTGCTAACAGTATAATAGTTGTCGCTAATCGTTTGTCGAGTAATATATTTAGTGTCATAGTAATACTTCTATTTCAAGTTTTGTGAGCTGTCGAGATTAGATATGAATCGAAGTGGTAGTAGGAATAGGCGTAATGGTGGCAATAGGATGGCATTGTCGTCCACAAGACATCAGCCTGTTGAAAACGAACCGATAATGTTCGAATATCTTCAAGTAAGTACCTATATTCTCTAAATCAATATATAGATCAATTTAGATTCCGGGACACATAAAGCTTGCAATCGGGGCTGCATTAGAAATTCACTGAAATAAGGGTTGAGGGGGGGGGGAGGGGGCTGACTACCCCTCTATACCACTCCCCCGCCGCGGAAAGTTATAGTTACTGAGATATTCATGATCAAAGTTTTGAAATTATGTCGCCTCTGAACAATGATTGGTAATTTTGTATATCAACAACATGATGACTTTTAAGTTTAAAGAGTTTGTACAATACTATGTCTATATATTAGTAGAGCAAATAATTATTGCTGTAAAATTTTGCGGAAAAAAATAAATTTGGAGTATTTAAAGCTCTTGTAACAGTACTAAAAATTATAGTAATTTTGTATAAAAAAAGGTTGAGTATTCAACTAAACAAATAATAACTTGAATGAGACTATGTATATCTAGGCATTAAGGAATAAATTATTGATGGAAAAGCATAAATCTTGAACAACAAAAAAAAATATTACAATAAACTTCTGTCCTCATTATTCACTCAAATATTTCACACTTAAGCTCATAGTAGTTAAAAAATATTTAACATAAAAGAACAAGGAATTTGTTATGTTTTCGCAATTCTAACCTACATAGAGAACTAGGGGCTTCGCTCCAGCCCTATTCCTCTATTAACCTAACGTGACTTAGTCGGATTTGCTTGGACCAGTTCGCTCGCTTGCTCGCCTGTGTTATGTGTGGAGAGACTTATGATCATACAAATAACTTTTTTTTTTTTTTTCTAGGATTGAGACAGTTGACTTTTGATTAAACATAGTAGAAAAAAAAAACAAAAATACCAGATCAGGAAAACGTTCCATTTTACATCATACAAATAATTTATATTTGATTTTTTGTTTTTTTATTCTAAAATAATAGGTAACAATTATATAACATCAATAAATATGTATAAAACAGCAAAATTATAGTATTATAAACCTTAGAAATGGGCATCTAAAGGAAAAGTCACTACCCATACATAAAACTTCAAACATATTTTAAAAAAACTATGTATCTTGCGGGTTAAGGTTACCTATAAAGAAACAACCTTTAACAACCCCAAATTTATGATGCCAATTTTTAATGCAGATACAAAAAGATTAGTCCAAATTATAAGGCACTGGTGATTAATGTTACATTATAAAGAATTTTTAGGAAAGTAATAAGCAAGTTTTACTGGCACTGATAATTAGCGATGGTTTATCTAACATGTCTATACCTTTTCGAGTTTTGTGAAAAAAAATGTTGCAGGTGTCTTGAAGTAATAAAATACTTTTCAATCATTTTTAGAAATGTCTGTTTATCTGTTTGTTTGGACACTCATCACTGTTAAATTGCTGTGTTCATGATAAAATCTCGGAATCATAAAGCATATCCTCAAGTAACACGTAGTCTTTGTATCATTGAAATTGTTTCACTCTACCAAAAGTAATTGTAATTTTAATGGTGATGGGACTTAAGTACAAGACAAAAGTAAATAAATAAGTGAACTTAATATAGTCAGATGATTTTATTGATACAGTCACAACCGTTTATGGCGACATCCTTTAGATTTACACAGAACAAAGGGGCTATATTGACCCAGAACAAAGGTCCCGGCTGAATGCCGTATCTCCAAAACATCACGGGTTGTTAGGACGACTATCGGTTATTACCACTTAATATAAGCAGTCCCTTCGATGTCCTTATAACAGATTTTGACTGTAACTGTTTTTTTTAATAAGGTTCCAAGTGGTTGAAGCTGGTATGATAGCTAGTTCATGTGAGTGTGGGAATATTAAAAGAGGTTATTAAATATAGAAAAAATGTTCCTTCATTATTGTCTGGTGCTTTGTTAATATATACTTCTATACTATCTATACTAATCTTATAAAGAGGTAAAGTTTGTGAGCTTGTTACATAGTAGGGGATTATATCAGGAACTACTGGTCCTATTTGATAAATTATTGTAATGTTATATAGCTCATTTAAGGAGGAAGGTTTTAGGCTATACATCATCATGCTAAGACCAATAGGAGCGGAGCAGCAATGAATAATGTTTCAAAATCGTTTTTTTTCCTCTTGAGAGCTTCCGCTGCATGTTATTGTTAGCCCTAAGTATCTATTCCACGCGAACGAAGTCGCGGGCAGAGGCTAGTGTGTCATATTTATAGAGAAATCATCTTGCCATAAGGCAATCACTTTACATTACAACTCCCTGTAATTGTGGTTGGGTGCAATAAATACACTAGACCAGTTATAACTCAAGATGCACACTCAACCTCTGAAAACCCACTGTATATAATATAGGTACATACAATTGAAAATTATGCACCCATTTTAAATAGTTTTGCATCCCTTGCGTCCTAGTAAAAACAACTTTACATCATTCAGGTAAGGTTGTATTTGTAAAATCATAAGTTTATAAGCATAACTATAACCACGTATTGGGGAGTTTTTGGGCCCACTTTTGAGCACTACTTTTACTCGAGACTGTGCATCTTGGGTTTTTATATGTCAATGCACTAGACATATATACTGTCCTATTAATGTACATCTTTATGTATACATTTCTTCTGTGCGTGTGTATGTCACTGAACTCCTCCTAAACGGCTGGACCGATTTTAATGAAACTTTGTGTGCGTGTTCCAGTGGATCCGAGAATGGTTTAGATTCACAATAGGACCCGGTAGGTGGCGTTGCGGTTGACTTTTAGGATTTTTTTATTATCAAGGCATGACAACGTCTTGTCATGTCTTTCGTCATCATTATATATATACAGTTTGTTGTTAATTGAAGTAATGTTATTCTATAATTTAGAATATAGATAGAGAGCTGAACGAACTTAAGAAGAAAAGGGAGATAATTGAACAACAGCAAGGCTACTTCCAAAACCCAATGGAGGATGTGGATAGCCGACATGAACAAAAGGTTAGTTTGATAGAATCCATAAAAAGCTATTTACTTATATTCATATTATATCTCAAGATAAACATTGGTCCTGCTCCTGTGTTGTGATACCTTTATGGTGTTATTAAAAAAAAGAAATTATAAACTCAGCTACCATTAATTAATTCTGAGGAAAGATTTTAACATGCAACTAAATATATATAAATGAATAATATGTAGATATAATTGACAAATTGTCTGTGTTTGATTCAGACAAAAGTTTGTCAGTGTGGTATGTGAACCTGCAACCTTGAATAAGGCTTGATATTATTTTGTCTTTATTATTTTCATAACTAAAACTTACAACTAAGTATAAAATAAAATACATATTTATAAGACCATTTACAAGTTTCTATATCTAGGTAAAGGAAATTATGTAGCAGACACAAGATAATTACAAAATTCATTTTCATTCATTCGCAAATTGCATTCACAATCATTGAACTATTTTTTTATAGAGAATCAATAACTTCAAAGCTGTATAGTAGCTCCAATTACATATTTATTTTTGCTAGGTATATTTTTCAAATCATACACCAGTTTTTGTTTTTGCACTGCATTATAAAGTAAGAACAGGCAGTGCACTGCATTATGATTGTAGTATATGATCACTGTATAACAAAGCTCAAAAGGGCCATACTCCTGAGATCAATCATAATAATCAATGTAGCGACATAAGACTGAGTTTAAATGCCTAGTGTGTAAAGGTATGTTCCCAACTATATTTATAGTACCAGAATACAACTAAGTGAATATTAAATCATTTATTACTAGAGTGAATTTTACTCTGCACTTCCGCCGGGAATTGATTGGCCGCTGCCACGTTTCAGTGCAGTGAGACGTTGAGCATCCAATCAATTTTAGGCGAAAGTGATGTAACATCGAGTCTAATAATTATTTCGATCTATTTGTTATGTACTCATATTTCCTAAATCAGTGATGACGATAGAAACATAGAATGTTAAAAATCTTGTTTACTTCTACTGTAATTCTAAACTTCAGCAAATATATTCAAGAGTGATTAGATATAGCGATAGAAAATTGCAAAAATTTTAATCACTTTCTGTTACGTCCGTGTGGAAAAAACTTTATGCTTCTTGAAGAGATAATTGTATTTATCTCTGATATTTGATCCATAACACTTTCCACAACGGACTTATTTATTAGTAATTATATGTTATTATATTCAAGAAAAATAGTGCAAAGTTTTCACACGTATGTGTTATGTGATAGTAATTGATGATATAATTGTGGTACCGAGTTAGGTTAACATAGATGTCCGCTGTATACAATATACTAGTAGTAGTTTTATATCCCTATCGGTGTTGCCTACAGTCAAGTGCGAAAAGTTTCTAGACCAAAGAAAACTAAGCGCTGACTTGACTGTGGCTATATATAAAAAACTTTTACTTCTTTTCTATATTTTTAAGAAGTACTGTACTCGAATATCAGACATAGCCACTGACACGAGTACATCATTAGTTTGTTATCGATTTCTTGATGTAAGAAATTTATATCGATTATTCATAGCGATATCAATGTATACAATGATGCATAAATGTTTCATTTTAATATTATCATCTACCTCTTTCACTTTCAGAGAGAATTTTTATGTACCACGACTCGTTATTACGAACAGTTTTACGATGACCCAGAACCCTCTCATTCGTCTTACTATAGGAACTCGTACGAGTTTCCGGCACAGAATGACGATTACATATCGTTTAACTCTGGCAGAAAGCGTCCAAATCCATGGCAAAACGACGATGAGCCCAAACGCTTCTCTCGTTTCGAAGGGGACGATGTAGAGAAGGCGTTTGGCTCTCGTTTGGGCCCTAAACCGAATCAGAGATATTTCAATGGACCAGGGAATTACAACCAGAGTTACAGGCAGCACAAAAACACTGCACCGTCAAAGAGAAACGCTGGCTCTTCTCAAAAGCCGAAACCTTTAATGTCCTACGACATGCGTGATTCATACACGTCTGGTCGTAAAGACTATAAATCTAAAAATAAAATATCCAAGCCTAAGGCTGCGTCTGCCCGTCCCCCTAATAAATTAAATGCCTACCCAGTCGCGACTAGAAAAGCGTTGATTGAGAAAACGACAAAGGCGGACGCTTACCCAGTCGCGACACGAAAAGCGTTGGCCGGTTCAACAAAGGCGGACGCTAGTCCAGTTGCGACACAAAAAGCATCAGCCGGGCCAACAAAACAGGCGGATGCTTCTCCGGTCGCAAAACAAAAAACATCAGTCGCTCAACCATCAAAGGCGTCTGCGGATAATGATAACTCGCTGATATTACAAGCCGATGGTAATTTGACGCCAAAAATACGCGGCCGGCTGGAGTTAACGTTGGGCCATATCTTGAAATCTATGAAAGAGCAGAAAACCGTGGATGATAAACTAGACCTCGGCAAACAAACCTTTAATATGCAGCGTATCATCAAACAGATCATACGCGAGCGTCTGAAGAATGTCATGTTAGGTAAACGTGTAGGTTCCTACGTGGAAATCGCGGCGGCTTATCGCGAACGATATCCAGCCGAGACTGACGAAAAAATGCTGAAAGCTGCTTACGGGACCGTACTATCAAATATCAATTATAAGACAGCAGGTAGATTTACAGTTTATATTTTTTTTATTTCGTCCCACGTACAAAAGCTGTTGTAAGATTTTTGTATGGGATTTTTTTAAATATATTTAATGTGGTTTATAAAAGTCTCTAATGTCATTGGGATGTTTTTTTCCAATACATCCTAACATTTCGAGATTGAATTATGGGTATAGTAATCTATACTCCCGTGAAATCCCAAAAAATCCCAGCTAATGCTCGCGGATATATGTTTGTACTACGTAATTTTTATTACATATGCGTAGTTGCAAAATAATTATGGCCGCAGATATTTTCATCGATATTGCAGTTTTAAATTTGTAATTCTGCATTCTTTTGATTACAAACGAATCTATTTCTCGACCCCTTATGATAAACTATCATAGTAATGCCACACTAAGAGATTTAAATAGCAGTTCACAAAAGACTTCATTGTGTTTACCTCAGAACTGGACTTTAATGATGTATTTCGAAGAATAAGGCGATGGCTAAAATGGAACGATTTCAAAATGAGAAATTCAGATTAGATAAACTAAATTGTGCACTTTTTTCTATGAACTTAAGACCCAATTTGATATTTTGGGTGTTAAAGTATGTAGAGATAGCACTGTGGTTCTTAATTTTTTTTTTATTCGAAGCGATTAACAATATTGGCCTGACGGGCCTGCACAGCTTTACTGAACTACACCCGTGTTGCTATACTAAGGCTTTGGTATAGCTTATAGATAATCTGAATTTACCATTTCGAAACATATGTACCCATTTCTGTTGTCACTTGCTGGGAAATACATTATTAAAGAACCCGGGATCTTTTAGCGGGTGGATTTTTTATACAAAATATGTTTTGTACTACTACTATATACATTTTCATTTATTCTTTATTTTACAAATATCATCTGGTAGTGTAAGTTACGATTCCTATATATTATATCTATAATAATACTTTTTACATTTTAGACACTGCGGAGGAATTTTTAAAACTAAACATAAACATAGTTTTGGAAAAGAAGTTAAGGGAAATGTTCCAGCAGGTATGTATTTGTTTATTGTTAAACATCTGCAGTGTTATTACAAAAAAGTTAAATACGTATTGAACCCCGGCTTTAAAAAGGTCTCATATTAAATGCACCGCGGTCGCCATCTTGCTCTTTTGTCTCGCTTTGGTTACGTTAGATTAGACTTGTGAAAAAGGATAACGCGAACTTGCCTCGGGCGAGCGCTGTGAATTTATTATGAAACTTTTTAAAACCAAGTATTTAATACGTATTTAACTTTTTTGTAATAACACGGCTGTTGTTCACTGTTGATATTATTCGAGTAAATTCTTGCGATTGAAATATATTTTTCTTATATAACAACTGAGCTCATTCATACACAACTAGATATTAAAAATTATAACAGCTATCCAACTCCATCCAGTTATCTGTTCATAATTTTAAAAATTATTTTCTTAAATTCGCAATTCCTTTAATAGTAAGGGAGAATTTTCGTTTCATCTAAGTTCAATACTGATGAACCTCCCATTGAGATTTGATCCCATTTTTATCACATTAAGGTATAATTTTTAAAAAAACCACACTATTATAACTTTAAACAGTTTTTAAATTCTTTACCACTGTTTTAGGGGCAACATTTAGTTAACTTCCTTACAAATGCATTTTAATTTACGATATTTATTGTTCTACCTTCAGTAATTTTCATTTTATATTAATAAGTCTTTGAAATAATTTCCATTTGTATTGTTTCACATTGTTTATCTTTAAACGCAAATATATTATGAAGTGGCAAATAATCTGTATTCTTCTGAGAGATTTTTGAATTGTAATCTGTGGTTATAACACAAAATAAAAAAAAAACCTATATAGATGAAAATCAATTGCCGAATGTATGAATGTGCATCACTTTAGAATGGCTGCGCCTATTTGACTGATTATTTTTTCGTTTGGTTTGTAATTATCAGGTTGGTGCTTATATGCAAGAGAATGTTTGAAATATATGTATGTATACCAGGTGACTATGTAGACACTCGCACTGTTCTAGGTTATGACACTTCATGATCACATTTGACATATAAAATAATAATATTAAAACAAATACTAATAAACAACCAAGAAAAGCTTAAAGTTTGTTCTGAGACTTTCAAAGGTATAGCTACAAACGTGTAAATATAATAATAAACTATGTGCAGTGTAAAACGGGCAATAAAGAATTTTGTTTTGTTCCTGACGTTCCCACGTTCCCTTTCAAATTAATGTGAAATCACTTGACGGTCATTGATACTGTGCTTTAACATAAACGCATAGAGGATTATGTATAATTTTTGTATTTTTCTAGATAATTAGGTCCTAAAAAAATATTATGCACCTATTTTTTAATTGATTTGGAACGAGTATCGAGTGCAGAGTGTCCTCAAGAAATATTGCTACTGTCTAAACAGTCACCTGGTATATATAAAAATAGTATGGAAAAATAAATAATTTTAGCTACGAAATATCCTATCAAAAAGTGATTGAATGAGACAGGAGATCCTTAAAATTATTTACAGAAACTTTATATTATATTATAACGAAAAACTTTCTGTAATATAGACATAAGTTAAATTTGGTTGGTTTACCACAGAACCATTTATTTTCTCTTCCCTCCAACAATAACTCTTTATAACGAAAAAATGTCTTACTGGTCGTACTGTCGTTAGTATACTCATGTGAGGTCGGGTCCGGCGGCTAGTATTCTATAAATCTATACTAATATATTTTTTTGTTTGTTCGGTTGAACGCGTTAAACTCAGGAACTGCTGGTCCAATTTGAAAAGTTCTCTCAGTGTTAAATAGCTCATTTATCGAGAAAGGCTATAGGTCATATAACATCACGCTAAGACCTATAGGAGCGGAGCACCAAAAATGTTTCAAAATGGTTTTTTTTTCTTTTGAGAGTTACTTACTAACTACTCCACTCGGACGAGTGCTAATGTGATATAAGGTAAAAGTGATTAAAAAATGTTTTTTTTTTTCAGCTGGAAGATATATATTCTGGGATGAAAAAAACTTTAAAAGGTGAAGAAAATGTAGAAATCAAAGATACAGCAGCTACTACACCGGAAGATAATGATGTGGTGATTATCGAAGATATTCTGGATAATGGTGGTGTTCCTGAGGAATGCAAGAAGTTAACGTTTTCCGTAGAAGACTTTGACAACATACTAGATGATAAACTGCCAAAGTTATTGGTGTCATTTATACCGGTAAGGATTCTTAATACATCGTTCAATAGACATAAATTGCGAAAATATCTTAGGGTTTAAAACGATGAAGAGTGTCTTTGTCAAAATATCTATTTTATTGACAACGTTTCAACGTTTTTATATATGTAAAAAACGGTGGTTTACAATTTGCAGTATTTGCATGCCTTCAGTGTGAAGGTTAGAGAATGTGCAGGGACATTGCAGGCAGGAACAGGAACATTTATGAAAAACTACTTGCTGTGACGTAAATATAAATGGTAGACATACGCTGTCGCTGACTTTTTCGTAGGCACTATCAAGCTCTTCAACTTTTCTCTACAACTCAGTCATAGATCTCTCATCGTTAAGGCAGCGTTCGTAAGAAACGTTTTCGTTCGATCGTTTTTTCTCTGACTTACTTTTCATATCCGATTACCACAAAAAAGTCTTTTCTTTTTTCGGGTTGACATATAACCTATGGCACTCACAAATAACGTGGCTTTCTATTGGTAAAAGAATTGTCAAAATCGGTTTAGTAGTTCCTGAGATTACACCCTACAACCCCACAAACTCACAAATTTTACCTCTTTATAATGTTAGTATAGATAAAGATCTGTTTGTTTGTTACGCTTTTATGCCTTAACTAATGAACCCATAATCATGAAATTGTGCCTACGCATTGCCAGCGGTATAGAATTGGGCATACATTTAATGGAGAAAAGAAAAATTTACTGTTCCCTTTGAATGGACAAGTCTACATTAACTCGAGCGAAGCCACGAGCAAAAGCTAGTAGTAGTATAAATTGTAACATACATATAACATTTCTAATGTTATTGAATGGTTTTACCCCAGTATAAATAAACACCAATAAAATTAATTAACAGCGCCTAACGGAAATAATGAAGATGGACTACAGATACGAAAGCTCCTTAGCCGAAGTGATTGTTAACACAAATGGTTACAAAGCGTACAGCAAGAGATTGCGACAGATGACCAGAGCCGAGTCTGAGGTATCGTCGGAAACAAATAAAAAAGTGAAAAACACTAATAATGTACAGGCAGAAATGAGTGAAGAGCAGACAAATGCATCACCATTATATTATCTCAAGGTAAGTAACGCTTGTTACGTAATCACATCTTGTAGGTGGTGGTATATTTCTGGTCTAATAGCATACAATTCTGTATAGGACATAATATTTAGGCAATAACCATTACAATAAATACAAAAAAACTACATTACAAAAAATAATGGCGGTAGAGCCACGCTGAAACTACTACTGGTTTCAGTATGAGTGGGTCGGCTTGTCCGGGGTACTACCACCCTCTCATAGGAAACCGACGTGAAGTAACAGTGCTTGCATTGTTGCGTTTCGTTCTGCCAGTGAAAGTGCCGGAAGCCCCCCTCCCCTCTTCTCTCCCTCTCCCATCCCTAATCCCTTCCCCCAAAGGGTGGCAACGCACTTGCGACTCCTCTGGTGTTGTTAGTGTCCATGGACGGTGGTGATCACTTAACAGCAGGTGACCCACCTGTTCGTTTGCCACTTATGACATAAAAAAAAAACAAATCATTACATAGTATAAAACAAAGTCCCCTACCGCGTCTGTCTGTCTGTTTGTGATAAACTTAAAAACTACTGAACGGATCTTCATGCGGTTTTCACCAGTGCATAAAGTAATTCATGAGGAACATTTTAGTATATAATTTTTCAAGGATTGTATTATAAATAGGGCGGGACAACGTCTGCCGGGCCCGCTAATTACTTATAATTGGAGTTATATATTGCTTATAGCTTATAGCTATATATTGAATGTGGTTTTAATATTACGTTTATTAAACTTAAAAAAATAATTAGTAAATTTTTAATTAAATCATTTTGTGTCAGTGAATGAGGCTATATTTTTTTTGCCTAAAGTTGGAAATCCTAACCAGCATTTCGGTTTATATTTTGATTTAATATAGCTAGTAGTAAGCTCTACTAAGCTGTACCGTGGGAAACCAACGTTCCTAAAGACCACACAATCAAATTAAATAAATATATACAATGATCTAACTAATGAACTAAATAAAAATGGCTATGTGGTTAATTTATACGTGGTAGAAGTAGGAGCGAGAGGTATAGCAGCAAAATCTCTCTATAACCTTCTGAAGGACCTCGGCCTGTCGAGAACTGCAGTAAGTTCTATTTTACAAAGAGTATCATAGGGGGCACTATCAAGTTCCTACCTAATTTGGCTAGGCAGGGCGGGAAACTCGAGCAGTGAATGTGAGCGTTGTCTGGGCATCTCAAAGGGGGCCTCCTTAAACCCACACCTGGGTCGCAAGTCCTGGGAACTGCTCTGAGTTTCTCCCTCGGCCACACTAAGGACCCGGCACCCGCATGGTGAATCTATGGAATGCTATTATAAGAAGTTCGTCTCTTTTCTTTCCAAATAATAAATCCGGGCGGAGGACAGCTATTACTAAATAATATGATCACTTATTTAATTCCAGCTGATCGGTCGACCCACTCTACCAAAAAGGAAGCCGATGCAATCATTTTTAGATAAGTTTAAACCCACGACGATCAAGAAACATAAGAAACAATCTAATTTATTATTCATAGGGTTTGCAGAGAAGAAATACTATGATCACTTGTTGACTAAAAATGGTATCAGTTTTGGTAAGTAGCTTTGCATTCGTACATTTGGAATAATAATAATTACATTTAGTTTATACACAGGTGTCCCGAAACTCAGCGTCAAGCGGGTACGGGGCGATAGGCTAGGTTATACCGGTTCAGACAAAAATTAAAAATAAATTCTATATTACCTGGTTAACTGATAATAGGAATAATTTTGAAAATATGGGAAATCAACACCCTAGATCACATATTTAAGTACTGCGATCACAGATTTTCCAATTGTGTAGTGTTTTTGTTTGAAATTTTTTTGGGTTTTGGGGACACCTGTACAAAATTTATAAAAGAAATAATCATTTTATTGTTATTAATTGTAAGTTTCATTAGTTTCAAATAAATGGCGCTTTAAATTAGTACTGGTCGGTCACCTGATGTTAAGTGATCTCCACCGTCCATGGACGCTAACAACACCAGAGGAGTTGCAAGTGCTTTGCCACCCTTTGGGGGGAACGGTTAGGGGAGGGAGAAGAGAGAGGAGGTGTGCCTCCGGTGCTCTCACTGACCGATCGAAATGCAACAATGCAAGCACTGTTACTTCACGTCGGTGTTTCTGTGGGTCGGGTGGTAGTCCGCCGGAGGAGCCGATCCATTCTTGCTGAAACCAGTAATAGTTTCAGCGTGGCTCTACCACTATTGTAAACTTATCCCTACCTCTACAATTTGTTTATTAACCGATTAAAAAAAAAAGAGGTGTCATTTCGATTGTATTTGTTATGTTTATTACCACAGAACTTCATCACTTGTTCTTTTTCTTGTTTTGGCTCCGCAGAAGCACTTGCCAGTGTCAATGTTTTGTTTCAATGGAGATTATAACATATTTTACACAATAATTAGTGTCATGTGAATAATTTCAATGTTCCCTCCCAATGGTGGCTCTCTTGTTAGAATGTTCAAGGGAGTTTTTGTGGCATCTCATTTGCCATTTTTTCCATTTGCCAGTGTCAATGTAACTTCATCACTTATAAACCGATTACAAATATTCTTTTTTTTATTTGAAATTGGATATTTTCAAGTAGGTTCCACTTAAAACCTTAAACCTTAAATTTCGGTCTAAGGTCCCGAATCCTCATAATCGTATATTAAATGTATAGTGATTAAAATATTGGTAGGTTTATGACAATTAAAGAATATCTAGGTATCTGATTCTATTCGAGAACTTTCTTTACGTAAGATAAGAAAATATTCTTTGGACAAAGATAAAGATGTCTAAGATGTAAAAATACAAAAACAAATTTAAGAAATTTATCCAATTATTTTTGAGTAATTTCCACACAAAGACGGACCTCTATCATTCTATTTATATAGATAGATTTACATGTTTTTACGTTACTAGTGGTTACGGTGGACGTTGTCCCGCCCTGACGATAGAAAAACCATGACAAATTGTATACCTAAATCTTCGTCACGAATCACTTTATCTACTGGTGAAAACTGCATGAAACTCCGTTTAGTAGTTTTTGAGCTTATCGCGAACAGACAGACAAACGCGACAAAACTTTGTTTTATACTATGTAATGATAAATAATTGTTTTTTTTTTCTATCAAAAGGAAAAATCACCATTGACATTAAACCAAGCGAACCGACTAAAACCAATGCAGGGGCTAACGAAAATGAAAGCACTGCTGGTGATACCCAGGACATCGGGAGTTCTCAACCCAATGAGACAAACGATACAAGTTTTGACTCGGAATTAGATGACCAGATCAATGAATTACTTTCGTCAATAAGACAAAATGAAGATAATGAGGAACCGACTACAGCAGAGTTACTGCAAAGTGGCAATTTTGATTTCGACGAGAAAGATCAAAATCGTGTAACCATTATTTATGATAGTGATGAGGAGAAAAAGGAAGGTAAGATCGATAATTTAATTTGAAATTCATTCAAAGCATCTATACTATATATAATAAGATATAGTATATAGTATAGTATAAGATATAATATTATATATATAATAAGAATGTATACCTAACCGGTGTTATTACAAAAAAGTTAAAAACGTTGCTCGCGCGATACAGTGACACAAAATCTTACATCACTGCGACAACATTACACATATCACCTCCACACACGCACGCATACACGCTTACACATGCAGGTGGAAGGGTTTTATTTTTTCCCCTTATCAAACTGAAATAGTTTAGAATATTATCCGATACGAAATATATATAGGAGTTGTTGAGGTATGTATGCTTGGTACACATATATGTTTCAACAACTCATATATGTACGAATACTTAACTTAGCTTAAGGTAGCTCAGATAGGTTGCGAATTGCATGTATCAGGCAACAGACAAAGCCGAGGTGTGCCATGCACCCTTGAGCTAGTTGTCAAAATAAAATCGGC
>MU158753.1:1006223-1063065 GCA_015888305.1 Antheraea pernyi | reverse complement strand
GGCAGCGACCCTTTTGCTGCTGGGCCAACCGCTGGGGTGGCACGATGAAGTCTATAGAGATCTCGTGCCGCCCCAACTATAGCGGAAGACGTACACCGTGAGGTTTTAGTCCGTGCAAGTCGGACATAACTCACCCTCTCCCCCGGGAGGGTGGCGTATCCATAAGGGATTTCCCCACGTTAAAAAAAAAAAAAAGCTCAGATAGGTCGGGAATTGCATGTATCAGGCAACAGCCAAAGCCAATGTGTGCCGCGCACCCTTGAGCTAGTTGTCAAAGTAAAATCGGCTGAGTGCCTTAAGCGCTCGCCTTAGTAGTCCGGTGAAGCTGTTAAGACCTTGCTTGGTCAATAGCCTAGTCAGTTCGAAAAAAAAAAAAAGTTGAAAACGTATTGAACTCTCGCGTTAAAAAGGTGTCTTTAAATGCACCGCAGTGGCTGAATGTTCGCCATCTTGCTTTTTTTGTCTCGCTTTGGTTACGTTAGGTTAGATTTGTGAAAAAGGACAACACGAACTTACCTCGGGCGAGCACAGTGCGTTTATTAGGAAACTTTTTTAAACCAACTATTTAATACGTATTTAACTTTTTTGTAATAACACGGATTGTGTTTATACTTTGTCGATTTTCGTGAAAAAGTGAAAAAAAAAAAATGTTGCCGGTGCCTAACAATATGTAATAGAATACATTTCAATCATTTTTCGAAATGTCTGTCTGTTCGTATGAACACGCATCACTGCTGAAATGAAAGTTCACAATAAAACCTCACCAATAAAATCATAAAGCATATCCTCGAGAATAACTTAGTCTTTAGTAAAATCGGTCCACTCTATCAAATGTTACTCGGTGCACCAATGAAGAATGTTTCAAAATCAGGGATTATTTTCCTTTTGAGAGCTTCCGTTGTGTGTTAGCGTCAGCACAAAGTAACTATTCTACGCGGACGAAGTCGCGGGCAGAAGCTAGTATGTAATAAGAATGTAAATCTAACGTGTCTTTACCTAATCTTTAGATTTTTGTAAAAAAAAAATGTCGCAAGTGTCTACATATAAGTAATTCATACAATACATTTCAATCAATTTTAGAAATGTCTTTATGTTTATTTTTATAAGGACGCATCACTGCTAAAATACTCTGTTCATGATAAGACCTCTTCAAGAAAATCATAAAGCACATCTCCGAGTAACTTTAAGTCTTTGTTTCATTAAAATCGGTTCGCTCTGTCAAAAGTTATTGTAATTTTAATGGCGAAATACGTGAGGAAAGTAAATAGTAATCAGACTTAATACATTTAGATGACTTTATTAGTCACTGTAGTGTACATCAGGTTCCACGCGACTGATGTCCCGGGGATAGCTAGTTGTATATAAATCCAGAGAATTTAATGACGGAACTGTTGAATTACAGAGAAAACTGAGGACGTTGCTGAGAAAACAGAGGACATTACTGAGAATATGGAGGTTGACACTGCGAAAATGGACGATAAAACAGAAGAAGAAGTTTCAGGAGAAACTGTGGATGTTACTGACAAAAAAGAGAATATTACTGAAGAAAAGGAGGACGTTGCTGACAAAACGGATGATATTACTGAGAAAACGGAGGATATTACTGAGGAAAGGGAGGATGTTACTGAGGAAAAGGAGAATGTTACAGAGAAAGCGAAGGATGTTACTGAGAAAGCGGAGGATGTTACTGAGGAAAAGGAGGATGTCACTGAGAAAACGGAGGATGTTACTGAGAAAGCGGAGGACATTACTGAGGAAAAGGAGGATATTACTGAGAAAACAGACGAAGCTACTAGAACCATACCGGAGATAGGTGTTGTTGTTAAAGTAGAGAATGATGTGCAAAATGAAACTACTTCGGAAAACGATACAATTGACGAAAACAATATGCAGCAAGTTAAAGAACAAGTCACTGGTAATGAGGAAGGACAAGCATTGACTGAAAATGTTGAAGCTGTATCAAAGAATGAAGAGAATTCAGTTCAAAATGATAGCGATAACATTGTCAAGGGAGACAAGAAAGATGTGAACGTAAAGGAAAGTGTTCGAGCCACTCCGACTAGATCTTCCAGTAGACTGGCAACGGTAAAACCCAAAACCATCCAAACAAGGAGGGCTAGCAGATTGACTCAAAATAACGAGTAGATTGCTTAATCCATTTATATAAAAATAATAACAAATAATGATTATTATCCTTTAATTTAATTATTCACTGATTAATAAAAGTATGAATGAATGAATTTATTGCGCTTTTAGTTTGTACACTGGCGAGCTTAATGCCATGAGACATTTTCTTCCAGCTAACCAGCGGTATTGATGTCAATCAAGAACTTTTGTAGGTAGTGCGTATATAGAAAAAAAAAACAAAAGAAAAATCTATAAATATATATGCATATATATAATAATTTAATAAATACATATATAACATAAATATACCTACATACATACATAATTACTGACATATGTTTGTTATTTAACTATTTCAGTTATAAAGTTATGACATGATAAGTTTTTTTTTTAACTTTATTTTTGGCAACCAATCTTTTAGATTATTACAGCCATTGTCGAGTAGTTAATAGTATTACAAGTTCTTCTTCCATTCCATTTTTTGCAACCAGTCTTCTAGTAAGCTATTACTGCCATTGTCAAGTGAGTATTGATATTACAAGCTTCTTGATATAATCTCAATGAACTAACAAGATGGTGGCCATCTTGTTAGAACTTTCCATGGAGTTTTTGTGGCATCTCAGAATTTATGGTCCGTGGTGTTATTTTCTATTCACTTGACTTTTACACAATTAACAAACTATATTACATAAAACACCACCAATTTTACACAATATAGAGTCAAGTAACACATGATTATAAATAAAAAATAAAATTACTACATGACAGACCAAGATCCCGCCAAAAACTCATGATAAGGTTTATCAAACAAATAATTTTACAGAATCGATTGTTAATTATTTGTTTATAGATTATAATGTTTTATCCATATATGATACTCTTGTGGGACAAGTTAGTTCTCTATTAACGAAGTATCAATCTATACCAGATCCATTATATTATTACAATACAAAAAACATGACACGTGACCTTTGGAAATGTAGGTCCTTATGCCTTTTTTTCAATTCCGCATATAATTCATTTTATACTATAAGGTTAAGGTTATATGTAATCACGCTAAGACCAATAGGAGCGGAGCCCCAATGAATAATGTTTGGAAATCGTTTTTTTTTTTCTTTTGAGAACTTTCGCTGTGTTGCAAAAAAGTTTTAATTTTTGGTGGCATCGTAGCCTGCCGTGTAGTTTTTATTGTATTTTTTTTTAATAAATTTGCTTTATTTGACCTTGCATTGTATAATATTGATATTTTCTGTGAAACAATTCAGTTAATTTGTACATATTATTACTTAGATCATAAATTCTGAAATGTGACAAGTCTTTCTTAAAATGTGTGGAAATAAGTATGAATAATTGATAGGATCCGCCATGTGAAGGTTATGACTTGGAAAAAACAATGTTAATCACGGGTCAATAAGACATTCTGTCTATATTCGGCGATGATAAAAAATTATTATTAAGAAGTTTCTGATAAATGTATTCGTCGTGTAAAGATATATTTTGCATTAGCTTTTACTGGCAGTCCTAGTGGATCTCGAAAAATTCTTTATATTTAAGTTCGTTGTAATAAAGTTACACTGTATTTAGTTAGTTGCCAAAGTTGGATAAGATCTTAGGTAATAAATGTAGAAGTGAAATAACAAACATTTCGAACTGAAAATCAATCTAGCAAAGATAATGTATGCCTGTTACATATGCTGCTATGTATGTATGCCGATGTCTTCTGTCGCTGGTTGGCTGGGCATTCCCCATCTTAAAACTTACCCAAATTTCGATAAACCTTAAGGTCTCTAGAACTTTCCGAATACCTACGCTAAGATTGTGAAATATAACACGTAGTACGATTTCCATTCAAAGATTTGAATTAGTCGTCTGCTCCGGTTACTAGCCTTTAGCATGATGCTAGTCCCATTCCAGCATGACGGACCTTAGAATACTTGTTGGGCTAAAAACTAACCTCAAAAATAATGCCTACAAAGGAGCAAAAATGTTCGCAGAACATTGTAATACCAATAATGACTCCCAAATTGTCTTTTAACTGTAACGCATGACGATAATGCCGATATATACTTGCATTTATTGCAATCGTAAAAATCGTAGTGATACAAACATATATCTCTATTTTAACCGGTGGTGTTCAAAGTAGACTGGGCCGCGACATATCTAACAAAAACTTCAAAACCTGGGACTCGCCTCTTGGCTTTTATAAAGAAAAAACGGATTATATGAATGAAGCTGAATATGTGTTGAAACTAGAACAAAAATTATGCTACCTGGTACAATCGTAAATTTTTATTTTTCAATGCATATACTTTGGGAAGGGTTGATTTAGCGGATTTAGTTGAAAAAAATTGCACTATGTACACTAAAAATTACTATGGTATCCCAGTAATTCTTATTTTATTTTAAATACGCGTCTGACCAAGGAATGTTTATAAGTTTATATCATTGAACATGCCATACGGCGAAATATACAATCTGTTAAATAATTACTGTTTAGTAAAATAAGTTTCTTTTTTTTTGGGCATACTGAATGATGAACTTTTTCTTGTCATGTAATTTATTTGATATCACATAATTGATTATAATATTATTATAAACATTTGGTTTCATTTACAGACCCTTCTGAAATAATGTTTTTTCTTATACTTTTGGCGTTTAACAACAATCTTATCAAATGTTAAGTGACGATATGGTATTCGATCAACAATAACTAGATAAAGGGTCACGTACAAATCGAAGCTAAAAGCCGTCCGCGTAAATATATACTTATGTGTAGCTATTTGTTTACTAAGAAAAGGAGAAAAAATGTTTTAAAATTGTTAGTTCAACCTAATTACAACCATAACACTTACTTCGCAATCAAACATCCTTTTTTTTACATAATGTCCCGTATTCAATATTCAGAAAATTGGCCGCTTTACGTTAAACGATATACGTTTTCAAAACTTCTCCGGTAAACTAAGCTAACTATTAAGTAAAGAAACTTACCATGAGTTGATTGATATAGAACTCATACGTGATGGTGTCTGTAACTGGATCAAGGGCAGTCTGCATCATCTCATCAAACTCCTCCTAAAAGAAGTAAACAATAAGGTTATTATGTGCAGTGCTGGATTGAACATTTGTGCCCACATAAAATGGATAAAGTTTCGACATACACTTTTTGCAATTTAGAATGCCTTCGGCATTAAGTCCGCCATTGCGTGTGAAACTTATGTTAATTTATATGGTCTTAAATACAATTGTAATAAAAGCCATTATATACTATTTAATCCTCGCGAGAAAGCTATTACATGCAATCTACCTGTGAGTCTTAGTGGTAATGCTTTAGAAAGGGTTTCACAAGTTAAATATCTTGGATACTACATCACGGATAATATGAAAGATAACAAGGACATAGAAAGAGAGCGCAGGGCATTGTCGGTGAGAGGGAATATGCTGGTCCGGAGGTTTACACGATGCACAAGAAGTGTAAAAATAACATTATTTAAAGCCTATTGCCAGAGCTTCTATACCAGCAATCTCTGGACCTCATATACACTGCTTGCATACAATGCATTGCGTATACAGTACAACAATGTCTTTAGAGCATTGTTGGGGTTGCCTCGATATTGTAGTGCATCGGGCATGTTTGCTGAAGCTCGTGTGGATGATTTTTACGCAATCATTCGAAAAAAAGCAAACTCACTGATGGATCGAACGTGTGGCAGCTCAAATAGTGTCTTGAAGATGTTATCAAGTAGATCTGATAGTTTGTTTGTTCACAGATGGACAAATTTGTTAAAAAGTGTGTGCTCCTATACAAACTAATATATTCTGATTGTGTGGGTGAAGAAATTTGTAAATAGTAATAAAACATGTTGTATTACCTTAACATAGGCTAAGTTTTACTAACAAAAATGGATGTAATATCTGAATTTAATAAATTATTATATTATTATTATTATTTAACGCATAATGTATAAATAAATAAATAGTAGAGAATGCCTTCGGCATTAAATCCGCCATTGCATATTTAACGCATAATGTATAACCTGTGTAAACGGTTCCCCTTCTTCCAGCATGAGTTTTGTGAATCTTTCCTTAGTTATGTACCCGCGTCCTTCCGAATCAAAATAACGAAACGCTGCCAGTAATATATCCGCACTGGCCGGGTAAAACCTGAAAATAGATTCATAAGTACATTACCCAGTTCCTGGAATTACCTAGTTTTATTAGACGATAGAAAGAACAAATTTTTGAATTTAAGTTGTTCACAAATTCTTTGCAGCCTCTAGTGCACTTGCGCTAAATATAATATAAAAAAAACGTTTTACAGGAACTGTCTTATCTTGATGAGAGGAGGTGATATATGTGTTATATCATGTGTACATATATATATGGATACAAGCGGACCTGGCGGACGTTGTCCTTCCTTGATAATAAAAAAAATGCTGAAAGTCAACCGCAACGCCACCTACCGGGTCCAATTGTGAATCTAAACCATTCTCGGGTCCACTGGAACACGCACACAAAGTTTTATTAAAATCGGTCCAACCGTTTAGGAGGAGTTCAGTGACATACACACGCACAGAAGAAATTTATATATAAAGATTGTTAAAATTTGGATACAAAAAGAGTTTTTTTTATTTCTAGGTTGCATGTATTGGCTTACTTGTTCCCCATAACCCACGGTATTAAACTGATTTATTATTCCCTCATAATAGAAGTCAGATGTTGTGACAATTAAATAATACGAACGGTAGTCCACTGGTTGAATTGGGAACATAAATCAATTGTTAATAATAAATAACTGATTGATGAAGAAACTTTTTCCATCTTTTAGGGTTAACTATTTTGTCTCTTTTTATTTACTTAGGTATAAATATTCCATAGTAAGTTACCTATGTTCAATCATAACTTTGCACATATATGGTAGGAAGTTATTTAGAGGTACGTTGCCGGTCGCTTCTTTGTTTTCCGTCGCCAGGATAACTTCCTGGACCTCAGCTTCAGTTGGACAGCATCCTGATAGGATAAGTTTTTTTAATCAAATCAAATATACTTTATTCAGTTTAGGCCCTAATAAGGCGCTTATGGACGTCAAAACTACCACCGGTTCGGAAAACAATTCAGTCATCGAGAAAAACTTGACGGGCCTGCACGGCTTCATTGAACTCCTAAGCCGAGTGTTTAAATTGACTGCCTCTTGGCAACAAACTCTAGGATGCCAAAATGGAGGAACCTCTGCTTGGGCTGTTGCTTTGGATGCAACAGCGCGAATACATCTAGGCTAAACTAAATAAGTTAATCTTGCATGCAAGAATTAATGAGACACACATCGGCATGTGTGCCCCACAAACTCAGACATGTATTTTGTACCTGTCATCTTCACAGTCAGAGGTCCGTGCATATACAGTCCCTGGCCATATTATTAGACGCACCATAAGATCTTATATAAAACGTTAATTATCAGGTGATACTGTACAGATGTATTGTTTTTATGAGATACAATGTATATTTACTATATTATTAATAACGTAAGTATCTGTAAAACTAATAAAACATCGTCATTATAGAAAAAATATGTATTTATTAACTCTCGAACAAAAATGAAGAAAATGTAATGAAAACTTAATATTTTGTTGAGAGCTATGAGAGCTTTAATTCTGCGAGGCATGCCATCAATGCAAGACTGTACTGTGTTCTGCATTTGAGGATGATGATTCTAAACATGAATAATCCTTTCTAGGAGCTGAGTTTTGTTTGTAATCACCACTTTAGTCACTTCTCTTTTCATGGATAAATTCATTCAAATTTCAATTTAATTCAAATTCATCTCTTTAATAAAAGTTCATTAAATAAATACTAAATAAAAAAAAAACCTTTAAATATAACACAACCGTTTATAAACTTCGCCGTAAGTATTTTGTAAAAAAAAACAACGGTGCGTCTAATAATTTGGCCAGGGACTGTACATTATATATATATATATTATCACAAGTTATTATTAAAATTATCACAGGTTAGTGGACATTTTCTCTTGACAGTATTATTCACCGACTTTCTTAGTATCAATATTCAAGTTCAGTGAAACACACGTACACAAGAAATTTATTTAAAAGATACTAGCAGACCTGGCGGACGTTGTCCTGCCTTGATAATAAAAAAAAATCCTAAAAATCAACCGCAGCGCCACCTACCGGGTCCAATTGTGAATCTAAACCATTCTCGGATCCACTTGAACACGCACACAAAGTTTTATTAAAATCGGTCCAGCCGTTTAGGAGGAGTTCAGTGACATACACACGTACAGAAGAAATTTATATATAAAGATATATAAATATATATTTAATTTGAGGAACAAAATATGTTACTCTGGGTGTGGGCGACATTGGCTGCGACATAGGACAGCTAATGTAGCTGATATCGGTCCTTTTTCATATTGTACAAACATTTTTGGTTTCAATAGACAAATGTAAAGCTATGTAAGTAAATGTATGTATGTAAGTAAATAAAAAAAATGAAAGGTGCTCGGCAGAACATTCAAGGCCTATATAGCGGCGCCCATGACATAATTCAAAGTGATTAAACTATTATTGTCTTCATTTTTAAAATGCGTCTATCATCTGAACTACTGTATTTATTATGCATTCCGTACTCTATTACGTAGGTTGAAATTAAAATGTATAGTTTTGTATCTTGCCTACTATCGATTTCTCATTATCATTCTCATTTTTCAATTATTAATTTATGGTTATAAATTGATTTATAATGATTTTAATACCGTAAATCGAATAATTTTCCTAAGATTTTCAGTTAAATTCCTACGATTCAAAAAAAGTCCCACTTGCATCGTGGTTTCATAAAGTCACACAATTTTTTGTTTATATAGATTTTAATACTGTAGACAAAGCGGACGATGTCGCGAGAATTTGCTAGTTTTATATATAAATAAACTTACCCAATGAACGCAGTATAGTTCCAATCTCTCTTACATCGACAACTTGCTTTCCAGAATGATCGAACACCTCAAATGCTTCTATAATTTTCTTCTCCAAATCGTTGTTTGGTTGTACTGAAATTCATTGGATGGATTGGAATTATTTATATTTATAAGTTTACCCTGTGGGTGGTGCTGCGATTTGATTCCGGATTTTTTTAATGGCAGGTTAGTGTCTGCCTGCACTGCAAGTATAATAAAAAATTATACCTATACTTAATATTATAAAGCTTGTAGGGTTTGTTTGGTTGAACGCGCAAATCTCAAGAACTACTGGTCCGATTTGAAAAATTATTCCAGTATAAGATAGCTCATTTATCAAGGAAGGCTATAATCATCACGCTAAGACAAAAAACTATACCACGCGGGCGAAGTCGCGGTATTAGCTAAGTTATATATATTAGGTCTTTACCTATGAAATTGCCGTTTTGTATGAAAAAAATAAAACTAATTTTTTTCACGTATTTTTTATTTGTATTAATCGAAGTAATCACCCATGCAATCAATGCATCTTTGCCAACGCAGTGCCAGTTTATTGATGCCCTTCTTAAAGAAATCGGCTGAACGAGAGGCAACAAATTCTTCAAAGGCATTTTATACTGCCTCTCGGGTATTGATTTTTTTCCCGCCAAGGAGTTATCCAATTTCTGAAAAAAGTAGAAGTCTGTAGGCGCAAGGTCTGGTGTGTAGGGCGGATGACGGAGAACTTCCAACCCCAGTTCTAGCAACTTGGTGATCGTCTGCTGTGCAGTATGAGGTCGCGCGTTCTCGTGCAGGAGCAGCGGAGACGAGCGATTGACCAATGCTGGTTGGAAATGTGCCAGCTTCTCCATTATTGTGTTCAGTTCTTCACAGTACACATCTGCAGTAATGCTCACCCCGTTGGGTAAGAAGCTGTGATGAATCACACCGGCGCTAGACCACCAAACAGTGACCATCACTTTTCTAGGGGTAAGTTTTCGTTTAGGGCACTGTTTAGGTGCTGAACCAGGATCCAACCAACTTGCCGAGCGCTTGCGGTTATCAAACAGAATCCATTTTTCATCGCAGGTAACAATGCGGTTCAAAATTCCTTCATTTGTGTGTCTGTTGAGTAGTGCAAGGCACGTCTCGACGCGTACTTCGCGCTGGCGATCATTGAGTTCGTGGGGCACCCATTTGTCAAGCTTTTTTACCTTGCCAATTTGACGCAAATGGACCAATATTGTTTTGACGCTAACGTCGAAAGCTGCTGCTAATTCAGCCGTAGATTGTGTATCATCAGCTTCCACAATCGCCTTTAATTCGTCATTGTCGACCAAAGTCTCAGGACGACCGCGGGGTTTATTTTTCAGGTCGAAATTCCCAGAACGGAAGCGAACAAACTAATAACAGGTGGTGCGTTGGTTTGTTCCGTGAACGTCGTTGATGTTGCGTGCCGCTTGTGCCGCGTTGCTGCCACGACGGTACTCATATTCCATAATTACTCGAATTTTTAACGTTTCCATGATGACAAAAAATATTGAAATGCGATAAAAGTGTAACACTAATCAATAAACAAATGACTACGTTTGGAAAACGAATTCCATGTTTTTAAAATAAAATTAATTTGAAATTAGAATTCTTAGCCAAACAAAAATTATTTTGATTTGAAATGGCCAGTACTGCAGAACGGCAATGTCATAAGTAAAGACCTATTATGAGTCGTTACATTTCAAAATCAACTAAATCCAAATATAATCTTTCATATGAGGGCTGCGGAGTCGTTATCTCACGTACGTCTTATAGAGCTTCTTCCTAGCTTTGTGCGGTACGGAAGTTAGGAGGTGAATACCGGGCACAGCACTCTCCTCCACACTCTCGCCTGTGCAGTAACTTCTTCGATGTGTTTTCGAAACGTCAGTCCCCTGTCGATTGTCACCCCGAGATATTTAATCTCGTTCATCCAAAGTAAGACTGGACGCAGCAATGGGGCCTCAGTATCTACAGTCTCGCTCATTGCGAGTTAGGAAACGCGCCGCGCCATCTGTACGGGATATATGTAAGCTCTATCTAGTATCTCGGGTACGCGCGAGCGACTACGCGAGAGTCGACTCACGCGTAAAACGCCTCATCCTATATTATATTGTACTGTTATTGAATTGCAATTTAACGCGGACAGTGTCGCAGGCGGTCATTAGTGTTATTATAAATTCCGTTATCATAATCATACTTCTTCCACGATCATGTAAATTTTCTTATCAGACACTTCTGTTTGGTCTTATTCTCAGGGTTATTCTCAGCCAACTATCAATAAAAACTATTAGACGCATTTCTGTCCTTTTACTATCTTGTAGATCAGCTACTGATACATATATAAATGTACTATGAGTGTACATATTCATACCCTACCAATGTTATAACAAAACATTGAACAATAACATCAATGTATTTTTTTTTGTTTAGAGCCATTAAAAAATTTGGTAACTATACATGTAATTGTGCCCATGCACTATGCGATGCACAGTTACAATCATTCCGGCGTTCACCATATTTGTTAGAATTACTAAAAGCAGGGCTGGATTAGCTATACAAAAAAATATATAATAGTTTAAAAAAACTAAAAAAACACGCTTTCATAAAAAATCCAACTAAAAAACAGAAAATAAAATTTAATAAATTTTGATTAAGGATAGTGTAAATTAGAAATAAATGTATATTTTTGTAAAAATACTGATATCTGGAGGTGCTGATATTAACAGTGACGCATGTCATTTTTTTGTCAATTTTTACAAAAATATACATTTATTTCTAATTTACATTATTCTTAGTCAAAATTTATTAAATTTTATTTTCTGTGTTTTAGTTGGATTTTTTATAATAGCGTGTTTTTTTAGTTTTTTTTAAGTATTATTTATTTTTAATTTTTTAGTTAAACTTTTTTAATTTTTTTTTTTGGATTATTGCATTGTCATCGACCTTTAACAGGTGTGCAAAGTTTGAATTAAATCTGATCGTTCAAAGTAGGACAAAATCGAGCTCAAAGGGATCGGCTACAAACATACATACATACAGGTGAAGCAAATAAAAGCGTGTGAATAAAAAATAAATTGATAAGTAGGTTCAGTTTGCTCTAATAATTGGCGCTGCCTAAATATTGTTTTTTCTGTGGGGGATGTGACGGCCTCTAAAAACAGTATTTTAAGCACAGTAGTGTTTGCTAAGGGGTGTAAGGGGTGTCGAATAACATCTAAGACTTGAGACATCCAAGCCAACCTCATCTGCACGTGGTGCACCCTGCTGAATAACGAAGGAGGCAATGGCGAAAGCGGGGTGGTAGGGTTTTACAGCTTGACTGGGTCGCAACCACCATATATATGGCGAAAAAGCCCATCATAGTGATTCGCTTCTGCGGGTCGCGTTTCGGGATCAACCAGTGCATATCCAGCATTTCGCCGGCCGGCATGACAGCGGCGAGCGGCGATGGGTACTGTCACTTGGTGGGTGCCATTGTTTTTGGATTGTACTGTGCTTACCATCAGGCACAGTGCAGTCACTATGCCGTGCTACAATCAAAAAAGGCTATAGTATATTGATTGACACTTTTATTTCCAACATTTAACTATATTTACGGTGGTAGAGCCACGCTGAAACTATTACTGGTTTTAGCATGAATGGGTCGGCTCGCTCGGGGTAGTACCACCCTCTCACAGAAAACCGACGTGCAGTGCTTGTATTGTTGCGTTTCGTTCGGTTAGTGAGAGCGCCGGAGGCCCATCTCCCCTTTCCTCTCCTCTCTCCTCTCCCACTCCCTCCTTTAACCCTTCCCCCCAAAGGGTGGCAACGCACTTGCGACTCCTCTGGTGTTGTCAGTGTCCATGGACGGTGGTGATCACTTAACATCAGGTGACCCACCTGTTCGTCTGCAAACCTAAGAAAAAAAAAAAAAAAAAAAAATTTAACACGCTTCTGTTCGCGATTTTGTCCGTGTGGAATAGTTATTTTGAGCTAACGCTAACACGCGGAAGCTTTCAAAAGGAAGAAAACTAACTTTTGAAACATTCTTCATTAGTGCTCCGCTCCTATTGGTCGTAGCGTTATATATAGCTTTGCTCGATAAATGAACTATCTAACACTGAAAGAATTTTTCAAACCAGACCAGTAGTTCCTGAGATTAGTTCGTTCAACCAAACAAACAACCTTCCCTCCAGTTTTATAATATTATGTAGTAGTATACTCGTAGATTACTACACTCTTCTCTCGTACTTAACTCGAGCCGTCATTCAAATTACAATAAAATTTGATAGAGTCGACCGATTTTAATGAAACAAAGACTATGTTAGCATATTTTGAGGATATGCTTTATGATTTTATTGTGAACCCAGTACTTTAGCAGTGAAGCGTGTTCATACAAACAGATAGACAGACATTTCTAAAAATGATTGAAATGTATTTTGTTATTTATTCCTAGACACCTGCAACAATTTTTTTCATGAAAATCGAAAAGTACTGACATGATGGATTATTTACATTATTATTATAGAAGATCTTTCGCATTGGATTTTATTAATAACATCATTGGTTAGTATGAACAATGTAGGTACGAAAACGTACAGGTGTACCTAGTAATCGTAGTAATGTATTTTCAAAACATATAATTATATATCTAAATAAATTTAGATTCTGATTTTAGAAAAACCGTTTCTGTAAAATTTGTGCTTTCAAACATAAATGTCATAACATTTTACATGATCAATAACAGGTCTTATTATTATTTTTAAAATATAAATAGGTGTCTCACTTTTAGGTTCCTCCTTCCTTGCCATTATGTATATAATTTACTAGAATTTTTTGAAATTTTTAGAACATGAAACGGTCAATTTAATTTCTTTATCTCTAAAGAAAATGAGTCATGACTATAAATAACATTCAAGGGTTCCTAAGCAACACGTCAGTAAAAATATGTTTCAAATAAGATGTCATATTATTCGTACCTAATATATGAAGATTAAAATAATAATACATATATTACTATGTGCTGGTGTCTTTAAAATTGTTCCTGTTTTAATTGTCCATTTTAAAAACAAATGTTAAATATTGGTTTTTCTTTCTTTTTTTTTAGTCGTGGCAACTCAGTTCTCTTCAAATATTATTAGGCAGGTATCGCTTTATATAAGGTAATCTGTGGGTATCGCTATTAATAGAAAAACTTTTAGAAAATTATTGCAATTACTACGGCCTTAATATTTATAAAATTTTAATTTCATTAAATAAGAGAATGGAGTAAGTAGTCTGTAGTCGATCTCTACATGGTAGCTTAAAAATTTAATTATTATGCTGAGTTTTGGAACAAATGTTTATTGTCTGTGTTTTTCTACATTTCAATGGTTCATAATAATATGTATTCTTCCGGTACAGCTCTAAAAAATATCTATAGGAAGTATAGGAATACCATAATGTTATGGAAAAGAGGGAAATTAAATTTTGTAGTAAGCAGCACTGAAATAATTGGATTAAAACGGCTTGATATTATTAATATCCCCTAATATCATTAACCTAAAACCTTATTTATATATACTGTAATTTGACATGTTATTGTTATTTTTTGTTATTGTTTTGTTATTGTATATATATTGTGACCAATAAATGAAAGAGTTCAAAGACTTAGAATTTTATATAATCATTTTCAGTAGTATGAATTTATTTTTATTATTAACTAGCTGGTATCACACAACTGTACAAGTTAACAACACAACAACTGTGGTATACACAACTGTACCTTTTCACATACCTTTTTCTTTTTTTTTTATTTGCGTGGGGAAATCCTTTATGGATACGCCACCCTCTAGGGGGAGAGAGTGGGTTATGTCCGCCGCATTGTAGGGGCGGTCAGGGAACGGCTGTCGTCCTGAGAAACCGCCCCTGCGGCAGCCAGACTAGTGGACGCCAGGTTTTGTCCTACTATAGAGAGACTACTGGGTACACAACCAGTAGTCTCCCCTCGTCAGCCTCACCTGTGCAATGAGCTCGGCTCGACCTGTTCTCATACCTAACCAAATCATAACATAGTTTTAACTACAGGATTTTTTTAAAATACTTTATACATTTCAGCGCCTGACGTCAATATTATTTATGTTAAATGAGAATATGATCCAAGATGCTAATACGCTAGACATAGACAGGAGGTAGGTTATAAATACTAGAAATTACAAAACATTGCGAGAGGGCTTGGGCGTAATTTCTATATAATTATTTATTTTAGATTATATTTTTATTATATAATTGTTAAGTTTGATAGTCACGGCCTGGTTTGGTTTAAGCTGATGGCCACAAGATCCCTGGGACATAATGATTTAGCCAACTTTTAAATTTGTTGAAATAGCTCCCACTACTTTTTAAAGCCTCAGTGCTTCAAAATGTACAATTCCAATATCTCTCTCTTACTAGCATCAATATCAGACATCATTGTTTCCTGAATTAATATCATCTATACATATAATAAAAATGAAGTGTCTGTATGTAATATCAAAATATATTTTTTTACTGATTGGGTACGAAGCTACTGATAACAAAAATGCAATTTTTAACATTTTTGTCGCTGTGTCTGACTGTTTGTACCGGATAATCTCCGAAACCGCTGAACCGATTTTGACGGGAATTTCACTGGCAGGTAGCTGAAATTACAGTGGGTTACTTAGGCTACACTAAATTAGACTAACTTTTAACGGTGGCTTCGTCTGCAATACTATCTCCAAAATGGTCTGACCGATTTTCACGGAACTTTCACCATTCGATAGTGGACATCATAGCAAGTAATGTGATCTTTTAATTTAGACTAGCTGTTAACCGTGACTTCGCTTGCAGTGTTATCTCCAAAACGGTTCGACCAATCTTCACGAAACCTTCACTGACAAATAGCTGATCTTATAAAAAGTAATTTAAGCAATTTTAATTTATACTAGCTATTAACCGTGGCTTCATCCGCAGTGCTATCTCCAAAATGGTTAGACCGGTTTTCACGTGACTTTCACTGGTAGATATACGCGTCGTACTTGCAATTGTCTTTAAAGAGGATTTCTATAATATTTAAAAAAAACGCTTGCGGAGCTGCGGGTACAACTAGTCTATACTAATATACAAAGCTGAAGAGTTTGTTTGTTTGTTTGATTAAACGCGATGATCTCAGGAACTACATGTTCCATTTGAAAAATTCTTTCGGTGTCAGAAAACTCATTTATCGAGGAAGGCTATAGGCGATATATCATCGTGTTAACACCAATAAACGGAGCACCAATGAAAAATATTTCAAAATTTGTTTTTTTCCTTTTAGCTGCGTATTAACGTTAGTATTATATTCGTTGCTGTGGTAACGCGGTAAATTTCTCTAGCAAACATTTTTAATGTTTATTTTATGTTTCTGTTCAAAATGTTTATTCTACGTTTGTTTTGTTTTCAGTTTTTTATTTGTAATCTATTACGTAATACAAAAATAATGTGTGTGTATGTGAAATTAAAATAACAAGTTTTTGGTGAATGGATATGGCTAATAATTGATATGAAAATAACAAAACAAAATTCATATGCCCTCGGTATTTTTATATTATTATATGTTCTCTGTTTGTCTGTTTGTTCCGGGTAATCTCCAATATGGCTGGAACTATTTTAACGGGAATTTTACTGGTAGATAGCCGAAATGATAGCGGTTGACATATTATATTTTATTTGTTCGCAGCTTCGTCCGCATTGCTCTTTCCAAAATGGTTGGACCGATTTTCACGGGGTGTTCACTGGTAGATAGCAGACCTCATAAATAGTAATTTGAGTTATTTATTGTCCTTCGGCCACAGTGGAATATCCACAATGCCTGAACTGATTTTCACTGGACTTTCACTGGCAGATAACTCAATATAAGAAGTAACTTAGACTTCGTAGTAGTAATGACCTGTGAATTGGTCCGTGTGAAATTAATCAAAAATATGTTGTTTACTGTAAACCAACGCATGAGGCATGCGCTGTACTGGACTCCAAGAATAATGGACAACAAGAATAATGAAATATACCTAATTGAAAGTCATATATTTGTATGTAATTTGAATTATATTATCTTATGGTCAATTTGGCGACCATTTTTACTGCGTTAGCTCAGCGTAGCTCAGTGATTATAGCAACGTATAAGAATAACACAATTATATCAACAAAAGATTTAACACATATTGTTCGATAATGTATAGCTTAACATTTTCATTACTTTCTTATATAGTGTTAGTGAGCACTGAGGGTGGTATATAGCAGGTTAAAGTTCCAGGTATGTTGCTGATGATAAATCCCATCCCATTCGATATACTATTAGTATTCACATATCTAATCTACGCGTTACATGTTACAGTAGATGGCGTGCGTGTCGTAGTTACAAATATTTTTGAAAAAGTATTTCTGTAATGTACACACCTACTTACAATTTTACATTTCTTTAATACATTTAAAAAACGCTTGCGGAGCCGAGGGCAACCTCTAGTAGCTAATATTTCTGTTGAGTTCCTGTTAATTGTTTGAAAAAATTGTGGTAATGTGAATTTTTAATCAATAGTTTTAGTAAAATATGAACAATAATACTTGCTAGGGAAATCTTCATTTTATAGATTTACGAAGTTAATATTTTTTTCCTGTTATATACTATACTTGATAGTAAGAAGGGTGTAAGCCAAGAAAGAAAAACAAAAAGAAAAACACCTACAATTAATTTGTAGTCGTAATTATAATGCCGGTCTTCAAACCTTTTTGTTGCTGGGTATGGATTGGCTGATTCCGAAATATAACTAACTAAAGAGATTTACTGTGGCAGGATTATCAGCATGTGAAAGATAGTCGCGACACAGGTGAATATAGATTTTTACAAACCCGCTTGGTTACTGATATATATATTATTTGATGAGTATGTTTCACTTGGTATATGGTGGTAGCGATCCAGCCAGACAAAAATGCTATGTCATACATTTTTCTCCACTGACTCACTCTAGAGTCATAGGCTTCTTCCCGATGGAAGGCATGGGCTTAAACATGCAAGTCCGTGACGTTTCCATAATTAGTGAACTATTGGCGAACTAGTTTAATGATTAATAGTAGAATTTGACATTTAAAATAATATTGCCGTTAACGCTAATGCACTCTTCATATCGTAAAATTATTTAATAAACTCTGATTTTTTTAAAGTTAATTACTATGCTACCCTGTGGATAAACTCACCTGCTACCTACATGTTCATTACGACATACTGTGAGTGTAGCGGTATTGAATGAACACGATATTTTACTCATTAATTTTAAGAATCAGGACAGTTCTACAATTTTAGATTTACGGTACAACTACTCAGTAATTACTTTAAATCAAACCTGCTAAAAAAAATATCAAATGAAATTAGCAGTCCACCGTAGTAATGATTTTATAACATCTAAATTAAATTTGTTGAAAATTGGTCGCATGTCACCAAATATACGCTTAAGGATTTAGCACTTATATATTAGTGCTTGCCGAATTCTCAGACATTTTTCGACTTCCGGGTCTTCCTCGTTTCCATAAGCACAACACTGTCCACCATATTCGGACTACAGATGGGCCTCCAGTATCATGTCGTCATCGTCGGTTAGCTCCTCAGAAACTCTCTGCTGCCAAAAACGAGTTTGAAAGCATGGTACGGAACGTTATTGCCCGCCCATCTCAAAGTGCTTGGTCCTCTCGGCTTTACATGACGGTCATGAAAGACCTATCTTGGCGTCCTTGTGGCGATTATCGTGCCCTGAATGCCAGAACCATACCTGACCGATATCCTGTCTGACATATTAAAGATTTCAGCTACAATCTGGCAAGTTCTTTTTTTTTTTTATCGTAGCACGGCAAAGTGACTTTACTGTGCCTGATGGTGAGCACAGTATAATCTAAAAACAATGGCGACCACCGAGAGACACACTATCCCTCACCGGTCGCCGCTGTCATGCCGGCTTGCATAAATGTCTCTTCACGTTACGCTTGAAGGACCCCATATTATAGGAAGGAGGGAACACACTGGCCGGGAGATTGTTCCACAGCTTCACGGTACGGCAGAGATAAGAAGTTGCGAACTTTTTAGTTCGTGCCCAGATAGGATTTACCGTAAAACTATGGCTCCGGAGCCCAGCGCGCGTGGTTCGGGTATGAAAAGGAGAGGAAGGTATTAAATTGAATAGCTCTTCAGAACACTCGCCATGATACAGACGGTAGAACACGCTCAGTGAGGCAATGTCTCTGCGCAACTGAAGCGGCTCTATAAATTGTGTAATGTCTGAATCATTAACAATGCGGACAGCCCGTCTCTGCAACCTGTCCAGGGTATCTAGTAGGTATTTGGCGGAACCGTCCCAGAGGTGCGAACAATACTCCACGCAAGGCCGAACTTGTGCCTTATAAAGGAGGTATAGCTGATCTGGCGTGAAAAACCGTCGCACCCTGTTCAGGATTCCGAGTCTCCGAGATGCAGTGGAGATGACGCTCCCGATGTAATCCCTGAGATTGAGGTCGCTGCGAATATCTATACCTAAGATATTGAGGCTGTCTCGCATTGCGAGCGAGACGTTCTGGAGAGTAGGAAGAGGAGTAAATGGAGATGTTTTGCAGGTAAACGCGCACACCTGTGTTTTGTTAGCATTAAACTCGACCAAATTGCTTGCTCCCCATGTTGATATGAGATGCAAGGACCGGTCGAGTTCAATCACAAGATCCTGCCGTCTCTTTTCTGTTTCCCCCCGACTGCAAGAAGGCTTGCTGTAATAGCACCCATAGATGGTGCTGTCATCTGCATAACAATGAATATGACCTAAAGGCAACATATCATTGATATGCAGAAGAAACAGAGTAGGTGAAAGTACAGAGCCTTGGGGGACTCCAGCATTTACTGACATGAGCTGCGAATCACATCCATCGACAAGGACACGAATTCTGCGCTCATGTAGAAAGCCAGAGATCCATCTGCATAAATTGTCGGGGAGACCGTATGCCGGAAGCTTGGACAGAAGACCACGGTGCCAGACCCTATCAAAGGCTTTGGCAACATCGAGACTGATTGCCAAGGCCTCGCCGTGCTTGTCAATTACCTCCCCCCAGCGGTGTAGTGCGTAGGCCAGAAGATCACCCGTTGATCGGTTTTGGCGAAAGCCATATTGCCGATCATTAATCAACGAGTGATCCTCGAGATAGCGGACAAGCTGGGTGTTGATGATCCGCTCCATTAAAAAATTTCAAAATTTCAAAAGGTTCCAAAATTTTTAGTACTATCGGTCTTGTAAAAGCGTACCATCAAATTCCGGTATACCACGAGGATATCCCGAAGGCCGCCATCGTTACACCATTTGGCCTCTTCGAGTTTCCCTATATGACCTTCGGTTTACGCAATACTGGACAAACGTTCCAAAGATTTATTGATGAGGTCACATAGGGTCTGGATTTCTTTTTTCCTTACGTGGAAGATATCCTCATATTTTCTGAGAACGAATATCTTCACAAAGACTATCTCAGAATATTGTTCAAAAGGCTACAAGATTACGGTGTCATAGTTAACGCATCAAAGTGTGTATTTGGCGCCGAAAAAATTGTTTTTCTAGGTTATAACATCAACTCCTTTAGAGTTCCTTTAGGACTCGTCCTACTCAGGATCGAGTATAGGCTCTACTGGATTATTCTCCGTCTAAAACTATCCAGGGTGTTCGTCGTTTTCTCGGTATGATGAATTTTTATCGCCGCTTCATACCTCATGCTGCACAGTTTCAGGCTTTACTAATTGACGCTGTAGTCGCCACCAACGGTAAAGGTGCAAAACCATTTTTATGGACACCCAAGCTCTTGGAACACTTTGGAGCCTGTAAATCCAGCCTTGCAAACACAACTTTACTTCAGCACCCTGTGAATATGTACCTTTAGGTCTGTTCACAGATGCTTCCAGTATCCATGTGGGATCGTGTTTGCAGCAACAAGTCAATGGTCAATGGCATCCTTTAGCTTTTTTCAGTAAAAAGTTGACTTCCAAACAATCACAGTGGCCTGCTTATTACCGAGAATTATTAGTTATATACGAAAGTGTACAACATTTTCGATATATTTTAGAAGTTAGCAATGCAACAATTTTTACAGACCACAAACCTCTGTTATATGTTTTTGTACAAAGACGAGAGAAGCTACCTCCTGCACAGCTGAACCAATTGGGCGGGCTGTCTTCAATAAGCTGCATAATTTGAGCCATCCAGCGCACGAGCTACCCGCCTTGTCACCGAGCGGTATGTTTGGTCATAAGTAAATAAGCAATGTCACGAGTGGTCGCGAGCATGTCCAGCATACCAACGCAGTAAAGTTTCCAGGCACAATACCGCTCCCCTCAGTAGCTTCAATACCCCATCTGGTCGATTTTCCTTGTCCATATGGACAACATAGGACCACTGCTCGTTTGCGATGGTTATCGCTATTGCTTAACTGCAATAGACCGGGTAACGAGGTGGCCAGAATTATGGCCGATGCGTTCGATAATCGCAGAAGAAGAGGTAGAGACCTTTACTGTAGAATGGATCTCTAGATTTGGCATACCACTTTTTATTACGACCGACCAGGGAGGGTACTCAATTTGAATCCGACTTATTTCAAAGACTCCTCATCACTTTTGTCACTACACGACGCAGGACAACCGCATATCACCCACAGGCAAATGATATGATAGAGCGCGTACATAGGCAACTTAAGGCCTCATTAATGTGCCATGAACAGTCCTGGCTAAACGCTCTATCATTTGTACTCCTAGGCATGCGTTCCGCTTTTAAGGAGGACCTCAAGTGTATAGTCACCGAACTCATGTACGGTGAAACACTGCGACTCCCAGGTGAACTACTTGTTGCACCGCAAAACCCTAGTATCGGTGAAGATCCTGCTAATCTGGTCGTTAGGATGCGCAAACATATGTCGAACATTCGACCGGTACCGGCATCTCGCCATGGTAACCAAAAATCTTTCCTATTTAAAGATATATCCACAGCAACGCACGGATACTTGCGTGGTGACGCTTTTCGACGACCGCTTCAGCTGCCTTATACTGGACCTTATAAGGTTCTTGAACGGTCAAATGATGGCAAAGCGCTCACTTTGGACATCAAGAGTAAGAAAGTGGTAGTCACTATCGACCGCTTAAAGCCTGCTTTCTTCTCGGAAGATATTCCTCAACCCTTATTTCCACCATCTTCACCAGTCACATCCGTTCCGCCTATCCTCAAGCCCTCACCGTAATTGCCTCACCGTATGTTACTCGGTCGGTGCGTTCTGTAAAATTTAAAACAAATTTAGACATGTAAGGAACTGTTATGCATACTAGTGGGCGCCCACTGGTCGACATTCGACCATAACTCATTGATATTTTTAAGTTTGAATTTTATTAGGGTTAATATCTTTGTTTAATGTAGAATAAAAAAGGGTAATTGGAACGTAGGAGTAAAATAATACATACAGTCGAGCATAGAAACCTCCTTCACAACCTTTTTTGAAGTCCTTTATTGACAGATGTAAAAATGTCTTTTTTATTTACATATGTTGTGTAAAATTGAAGCAGTAGTGTGAGTAATGCATATTTTAATTAATTTAATGTACTTCTAATGCATTTTATATAAAATAAATAGCTTTCTGCACTTCTCCTCCATATAATCTTTAACTATGCCAAATTTCACGTTCATCCGTGCGCCCAATTCCGTTAAAAAGGAATACAAAGTTTAGGCTTCACGTATTAATATATAAGATGAATGATGATAGTTGTATTATTGTTATTGTGACTAATTTAAGTGCATTATAGTTTTTTAAGATTTCTTTGTAACATTCTGTTTATATTGTCAAATTGTTTTAGCTCTAAGTCTTTATTCTGTATACCTTTTTATATTTAACGTGATATGTAAATATGTGTATGTTTTTCTATGTCAATGTTTTTGTACTGGGCTTTCTTTTCTCCGTAGGGGGGTGGTGTAGCGTGCTGACCAATTATATTGTCTCTTGCCTTGTAGAAAGCGAACGACCTATTCGATGTGACAGACGGATATATTTTTTTCTCAAGATACAAGTCCATATTAAAAGTCTCGATTGTAAAATCAGTGTTTAATTTATCACATTTATACCAATTTGAATGCGCCCCAAAAATAATATCGGAATTTTTTAGTTATATCGAGAGTTTATAAAAAATGTTTTCTTAATTAATACATAAACACATCTTGTTTTATTAAATTATATAATCAATATTATAATAATAAAGCATTATATAAACTTGATTATAATTTTAAGTTCTGGTCACACTGATGCTAATTTCCGGTCTGTGGATGCGCCGCCAATCGCCATTTTAGTTTTACTTGGCGCTATCAAAGTGGGTTTTTGCGAGTAATGTTTGAAATCAAATGATTTATTGTATTCCTATGTTAGTAAATAGACAAACTTTGTGATTTGTGGAGTGGACACGTAAAACTTTAATCATGGATCCATCTAAAATGAAAGTGGTGGATCTGCGTTCGGAGCTTGGTGCACTCGGCTTGGATACAAAGGGTAACAAGCCGGCTTTGGTAGAGAGACTACGAAAAGCGTTAGAAGCAAAGACTGGAAAATGTAAGTTAATTCTATGCTGATCCTTACTATTATAAACATTAGACAATCATTAGTTCATGTCTTTCCGAGGTTTTATTACGCACGTGTACATTTCCTGAAAGTCATTTGATGTTTTATGTTGTGCCTGCGTTTTCAGTGACGTCATGCATGTAACTGTTGAAGCGTTATAAACGAATAAATATAATTGAAAATCTATATTAGGCATGCATTTTATCAGTTTTCTGTAGGTTACATGTCTGTCATATTGGTATATAATAAATGGTAAACATAATTCAAACGAAAGTTTTAAGGTTAGCATTTATTACAATTTCAGATTTTTGATTATTAATCAATAAATAATGTAAAGCATCTAATAAAATCATTCGAAAATCTTAACTCTTATTTGTTATCATGTTTTCTGACCATTTTTGAACAGAAGTACAGAAATTGGCTGAGTCCCTTGTTTAGACTAGGGTTTCCTACTGTATGGTGGCTCGCTGTGACAAACGTATACTATATACTTATACTAATTTTATAAAGAGGTAAAGTTTGTGACGTTGTAAGGGGTAATCTCAGGAACTACTGGTCCGATTTGGAAAATTCTTTCAGTGTTATATAGTTCATTTATTAGGGAAGGTTATAGTCTTATATATCATCACGCTAAACCCACAGGAGCGGAGCAGCAATGAAGAATGTTCCAAAATCTGAATATTTTTTCCTTTTCAGAGCTTCCGCTGCGTTTTAGCTCAGTATAACCATTCCACGCGTACGAAGTCATGGTCAGAAGCTATTAACTAATTATATTATCTATACTAATATTATAAAGAGGTAAAGTTTGTGAGGTTGTAGGGAGTAATATCTGGGAAGTCAAACAAAAACGTTTCTTACAAACGCTGCCTTAACGATGAGAGATATATGATTGAGTTCTAGAAAAAAGTTGTAGCTTGATAATGCCTATTACTGCCCACGGAAGTGGGCATGGGTCAGCTAGTAATCAATAAACATTAATGCTACAATAAATTTCTGTTTTCATTTTAAATCATTTTTATGTCTGAATAATACATAACTGCAGTTAATACAAATAAAAAAATAGATACAGTGCCTGGCATTTTATTTGCAATGTCGGACAGAAGAGAGATTGGCTTATTTCAGTTTTGTATAGAGCCTGCACACACAGGTGCAATGGCTGAGGTATATTTTCTCTCTTGCCCCTGATGTGCCAAATGATGGATACTGTGTAAGGATTACTGGAAACTAGTTTTAGTGGCTGTGCTTGCTTATTATCCATTTTAGAGTACATTTTGAATAGGGCAATATGACAATGTACTAAATCTGTATGCTGATAACTAATACAGATTTAATCCTATAAATTATTTTGTCTTTCAATAAATTTAATAACTCGCTGCCAACTCAGAGGTGTGTGTATAAGGCCATATTAGAATTTAAAACCTAAATATACATATATGATAGTAGATATGTATAAATAAACTAGCCTCTGCCCGTGACTTAATTTGTGTGGAATAGTTACTTTGGGCTAACGCTATCATGCAGCAGAAGCTCTCAAGAGGAAAAAATACCCTGATTTTGAAGCATTCTTCATTGGTGCTAGGCTCCTATTGGTCTTAGCGTGATAATATATAGCCTATAACCTTTCTCGATAAATGAGCTATATAACACTGAAATAATTTTTAAATTTGACCAATAGTTCCTGAGATTTACCCCTATGATGTCACAAACTTTACCTTTATAATATTAGTATAGATAATAATAAAAAAATTATAGTATGAAAAACTTTAAAAGTACTAGACAGAATTCAATAATATATACCTTGAAAGTATGTGTTGAGTTTTAAAATTAATTGTTTACAGAGCAAAGAAACCAAGTAATTTAAAACCAATACTAAAATACTCCTATTTATTGGAATATATAATTCTGTGTAATTTAAATGAAACAATGTTTATATTATATTATGGTAAATTCTGTCTTTTGATCTTTTTGTTACAATCATGTAAATGTTATTCTAATGTGTAATGTAATATATATAAGAGTATACTCCTTCATACATACTTAACATGTGCTGGAAGTATATTACACATATTTTTACATTTTTTCTAGACCATTACTAAAATTCTAGTCACCTTAAAGTATGTATTAAGTAGATTTTAAATAGACAAAGGTATAAATACTATAATATATAGGATTGGATGGTGTTTGTGTTACTAGGCAATAATTTGCATTGTTTTTTTACTTTACTCAACATACTATAGACAAGACATGCCTCTTTTATCCCTATTCCATATATGTATGTAGCTTGTATTGTATAAAAAAGTCACACAGGTAAAAGGGAAGTGTAAAATTTAAGGTAAAAAAAATCTCCATATAAGTGACTAAGCCTATCTATCACTATCAGCCGGCGGTGAAGCTAAACGTCGTAAAGAAACCTCAACATGAGATTTCCTTTTTCACCACCATATGTGGGAAAATATGGGTTTGTTAATTTCCCGGAGTTTAGAGGCTCTAATACGTCGTGGGGATTATGCCCATAACGTACTTTCGGCCAGAGGATTATGGCTCTGCAATGGGTCTCGTACAGGCTGATGTTATAAGAATGTCAAAACCTCTCTCAAATCATTTCTCATGTAAAATAAGGTTGACACTCTACAGGGTGTGAAAAGGTCCTAAAACTACTCTTCAATTTTATACACTATATATTGGAATATATATATATATATATATATATATTCATTATTATATACTTGTCAACCTAATATATATATATATATATATATATATATATAGTATATTAATATTTGGACAGAAAACAATAAGGGGATCTTCTATACTCATGCGAATTTGGAGCGGACAGCTAGTTAATTACAAATGCTTCCCTAACACTGATTGGATAAAGAAAAATACGTAATTTGTATACTTAGTTCCGTTAATTAAAAAAAGATGTATTTATTCAACAGTGCTGCCTGAAACATCAATATTAGACACTTCTACGGAGGATGCAGACGAACCGGCGACGCCTCGACGTCCAGCACCGAGGACGACACGCCGTTCGTCTTCATCACGGCTTGCAGCGACACCTCTCAAGGTAAGAACATTATAATACAGCTTTAGTTCCCTAAGTGATTTAGGTGGACTCGCTGTCAAGGCGACAATGCCACCACGTACGTCCAAGCGAGAGGGTGGAACTTATTTCGCGGGGGCGGGGGCTGCGCTTGATTTGGTACGTCACTCTCTATTGTATCGCTCGCCGATGAACATATATATATATTGTATACCTTTTACACAATTGAAAAAATATTAAACATAAAGGTGTTATTACAAAAAAGTTAAATACTTGCTTTAAAAAGGTTACAAATTAAACGCACTGCGCTCGCCAGAGGCAAATTCGCGTTATCCTTTTTCGCAAGTCCTAACCTAACGTACCCAAAGCGATACAAAAGAGCAAGATGGCGAACATTCAGCGACCACGGTGCATTTAATTCAAAACCTTTTTAAAACAAGTATTCAATACGTATTTAACTTTTTTGTAATAACACCGAAAAAGTTACTTCATTTCACAAAACACCTCTACGATGCCCACACTCGCGGCGTCCACGGGATACTCAACGGGGGGTCTACGTTGGCGAACGTGTTCACGAAAATATATCTGCTATCGATAGTGAAGAACTAAAATGTTGGCTTGACTTCACCTATCAATGTAGGCTGATAATATTTTAAGAAGCTCGAGACATTGTTACTTGTAAAAACTTGCATATTCCATAATCGAGACGTCTCGAGACTTGCAAATTTCCATAGCTCGAATCGATTACATTTTTTATCAAGTTTGGGAATATGGTAGAAATGTAGCTACAGGGGGTCCTCAGGAAGCGGCTAAATTTTAAAAGTGGTCTATGAGAATGTCTGGGTACCTCTGAAATACAGCTTCCGTCGGTTTCGCAGACTGAACTTTTTAACCGGCTTTAAAAAGAAGTGAGTTTATCAATTCTATTGAATTTTTAATGTTTGTTACCCCAAAATTTCGCCTTGATTAGGAAAATTATTCTTTGTATTGGAAAATGAATTTTTCAACTGGGTCTCATTTTACGTTTTATTAAAGTTTGTTCTTAAATTTCCAAGATACAACTCAGAATCGAATAGGGAATGTATAGGTTTTTTTATGGTAATCCAAGAGTTGGTAGGTACCTAATTAAGTCAAGAATTTTCTGGTGCATTTCTTAGAGTTGGGTTTTTTAGTTTTTATGCGAGTGAAGTTAAAATGTTAATAAAAATAAAATTATAGAATATCGAAAACTTTATATAAGTTATTTTGTACCAATGAATTTTTTTGGAATAAGCGTGCATTGATAATTTCAAAGTGGTAACACTATCAGCCGGCGGTGAAGCTAAACCTTGTGAAGAAACCTCAACATGAGATTTCTTTTTTTACCACTATATGTGGGAAAATATGGGTTTGTTAATTTCCCGGAGTTTAGAGTCTCTAATACGTCGTGGGGATTATGCCCATAACCTCCTTTCGAGAAGAGGATTATGGCTCTGCAATGGGTCTCGTACAGGCTGTTCTTATAAGAATGTCAAAACCTTCCTCGAATCATTTCTCATGTAAAATGAGGCAAGCACTCTACAGGGTGTGAAAAGGTCCTAAAACTACTCTTCAATTTTATTCACTATATATTGGAGTATATATATATAGTATATTAATAATTGGACAGAAACCACAAGAGGAACCTCCGGAAACAATTAGAGAAGAACCACGTAACGACGGAAGCGATCGCTATACTCCCGAACTAGACTCTGAACCTGAAAGCAGTTCAAAGTCACCGCAGAGGCAACCGCCTGCTAAAGAAGACAGTTCTTCACGACAACAATATGAGGATGAAAGGTAAAAATGATATTAAATGATTAAAGAGATTGTATTTTTCTTCAAGTTTTCAATTTACTTATAAAGTTGGGTTTGATTATGTTTAACTGTAATTTTAATAACGGTAATTATTTGTTTAATAATTTATTGCACTTTTTCGTTCGTCCACTAGCCAACATACCAGCAGATTTCCTTAGTGGGAAATAATAATATAAAGTATATTTTATATATACAGTAGAACCTCGATAACTTAAAATCCAAGGGAAACAAAATATTTTAAGTTATAGAGTTTTTAACTTATCAAGGGTTTATGTTACACTCGAACTTTTGCTGCACACTTTCTTAAAGGCCAAATCATACCGTTTCTCAAAGTTTCAGTATGGGTCTGTAACACTGATGTTTTGGTTTGGACACTGTTTGAACCACCTAAATAAACATTGCTCTAAAATAGGGAATTCAGCAATTTTTTTTCGTCATTAACACAAAAGACTTTCTCCATATTCTCGTTTCTTCAAGAGTTCAGCTTCTTTTTCAATTATAAGTGATAATGTACTTTAATGTATTCCAAACTGAGCCCCATCATCTCTCCTTTTTAATCCATTTTCACCGCTTTTATCGCTTCTAATTTATCAGCGTGTGTTAGTGTTGTTAATTTTCGTTTTGAACTCATTCTACTTAAGTAACTTTCATCACACAGCACAATTTCCTGGACAGTGATTAACAACTAATCATCCAAGTAAGCCGCTGTCCTAACCAGCGCAAATACAGCTTTTAGGGATTTCAAAGAAACAATAGGGGATTGTACACTTATTATTTTTGTTAACAATTTAACTTGTAAACACGTGCAATCAATAAATTTCGCGAAACTTTTTGTTTTGTACATTCCTTCGAAATGACTCATTGGGAGACAGTTTATGATACAGAGCTCTTCGAAAAATTTCTCTAAGTAACTAAGGTCTAATACTGTAATTAGTAATTTAAGTTATCGAGGGTGCATATTTTAAGTAATAGAGGTTTTAGGCTCTGAGGGGAAGGGAACAGATTATTTTTTGAAGTTATAGAGGTTTTTACCTTATCAAGGTTTAACTTATCGAGGTTCTACTGTATTATATTTATATTTTGTGAATTATAAAGTATCACGATTAGTATTACAAATTCTAACTAATATTTGAAATAAGACAGTTTGTTTGTCTTTCACATCTAAAGTAGTGATGTGATCATTATGAAATTTCTCAAACACTCTATCAGGGATACAGAAAAGGATTTAAAGTGTACATTCCATTCTGAAAAACAATAAATGGACAGTATTTCCATGAGATACAAATAAAATTGTTGTCCAGACCAAATACGTGCCTCCTGGTAAAAAAAAAATATAACATGATACCTGGATTACAGCAAATATGTCCTATCATAGAAGAATGTGATATTCCGAAAACATATAAATAAAGTAAAAGTCGCTGGTAAAATCTAGTATAAATACAAACTGTTATAAAAATAAGTTATCATTAAAATATATTTTATAACTTACTACTCATTACTTGTAAACAGGAAAAGGAAAATTATTAATAAAAATATGTAAGTGTAAACTTTATACCGCACATTTAATGGCGTTATTGATAGTTGTCATTAAATTGAGAAAAGAAATCAACATAATTTTACTATTAAAATCAAATATACTTAAATGAATTTAGGCCCTAAGAAGGAGCTTATGAACGTCAGAACTACCACTGGTTCGGACAAACAACCCAGTCATCGAGAAGAACCGGCAACAAACTCACTTATATTTACCTATATAACTTATACTAGCGACCGCCTAGTGGTCGAGATTCGACCATAATTCATTTTAGCCTTCGATCATCAATAACTAGATAAAGGGTCACGTACAAAATCGGTGTTAAAAATTGTCCGCGTAAATATATACTTATGTGTAGCTATTTGTTTACTAAGAAAGGGAGAAATTTTAATTTAATTCCTAATTACAACCTTAACACCTAGTGATAAAGTCAGAAATGTTCAAAATATTATCTAATACTTACGATAAAACGAACAAAGCAATTACTCGTCTCACAAATGAAAAGACAACATAAACAACATTTAGTGTGAATTCAACCTTAACACGTAATGAATAAAGTACGTTTTCCCATTATTGTGCGCGTTTGTGAGGGGCGAGGCCAAACATTAGTATCACAGGTTTAAAATCGGTAATTTTGTTCAAAATTTGATAATATTAGTTAGTTTAAAGCTTAAGATATAACTTATTCAACATGTATTTAGCGAAAGTAAGATACTCCGGCCATTAAAATGCTCTTTCGGGTATTATTTTTGCATCTTCAGAATATACTGCGGCATGTGAAACGGGCTTACATTGGCTGTGTTTCAAACAAACTAAACAAAATAAGGGCACACATTTCAAGTGAGCTCTTATTTACCGAGATGTATTTTTCGCGCCGACCCTTTATCTAGTTATTGTTGATCGAAGATTTTAGCATTCATTAAGACCAAAGAATAATAATAATTTCAGTGGTTTCATAAATTTACCAAAGAAAAACTATTTATCATAATTTTAATGTATATAATGAATTTACATGTGTGTGCATTCATCCTTTAATTACACTAATAATATATTCCTTCCAGGAGTCGATCAACGGACGACAAAGAGGATGAACAAGGTAAGAATAAAGATTTATAACCAGATATTTCATATTGTATAGATGCGGCTGTGAACAAAAATATTTGCAGCTAAATTATTGGGGACGAAATATAAAAAAGTACAATTTTGATATAGGATTTGTTAATATTAAAAGATTACATTTAACCTATATTAAATTCAAAACTGAGAGTTGTGCTCGAAGTGTGAGAAAATAGTACAATATGCCTATTAAAACCTAATCTACGAGATGTGACTACTGCTCGAAATTGAATGAATAGTAACGTTAAATTAAAATTTAGTATGTGAGGTGGTTCTCACGATCCCACGGTGATGACGAGACCCCAATTCTTTGTATTCGCATATTTTGCTAATTGTCGCCAGCGTGTCGCAACGGTTATAAGATATATTGCGACATGCGATTTCCAAGTAATACGACGGTGTCACACCTATAGCTGGGATTGATTTCATTTTTAGTGTTATTTTGCACCCTTACAGATGTCGTTTGAATATTGCAAATTGTATTGATAGTTTTTTTTTATAATATTAAACTATAGAAACTATTATAGGCAGAAACTATAAATAGCCTACCAAAGCTGAAGCCTACAGAAAAATTGTAAGGCTAAAAGATCCCATCAGACTTCGTAACTATATAATAATAATAATCATAAATACACTGGTACAACAAAATAATCCCTAGGAGGGTTGATGTCAGGCAGGCGGCCGATCGTATAAATTAAGCCAAATCATATACCACAACATGACAAACTTATTATACCGCCCCTACTTATGTGGGATAAGGGTAAGAAGAGAAGAAGAATGATAGTTTTTTTACTGATAACAATATCCAATGGGATACATTCTAGAAAGAAAATCAATGGTTGTAATGATAATCACAAAGCCTATATATGTACATACAATAATGACAACATTATTTTTCTTTTATTAATTTAAACATTTAAATTTGGAATGTAAGGAACGCTGCCAGGATGCTTCAAATAACATCAATACATCCTCAAGTTAATAAAACCTCTCTCTTGTAATATTCCTTGAAGTAGAGATAATAATCTAAAGTCGCTATTGCAAAATAGTATATAAAATAACCGCCTGAGATATCAATCCACAGCCCCAACTACTGAGATGAGGACTCTGAAAAATTCCATGCTGGTTCCTTTTACACTGTAGGTGTGCATTATATTTTTTGAAATGTAACCTCTAAAGTAGTTAAAGTCGGGATAAAAGTTTCCACGAAAATCCCTCGTTTTTCTGTCTGTCCGTTTGGATCTTTTTTGTATATAAAATGCAGAGTTAAAATGATTTTTTTCTACATAGAAACCGGGTGTGAAACTGCAAAATTGGTAGGTAAAATGTAACAACATAATTTTTATGATGCAGAACCGATGGACTCGCAAGATGAGTCTTCCAATCAAGACAAGATGAAAGTCGATGAAAAACCTCACGATGAGGATGATAAAGAGGAAGCGAAGAATGATTCAGACGAGCCAGAGAAAATGGATCAAGAGGAAAGTAAAGAGGACCGTAAAGAAGACCGTAAGGATCGTAAAGAAGACCGTAAGGACCGTAAAGATGACTACAAAAGAAATGAGGTTAGTCATTTATTTAAAAAAAAGTGTGCGTGTACTTATGTACACGCGTTAGAAGTTATACTTCTTTGGCGTAACAAGATAAAAATCTTTTCAAAAATTTTATCTTTCGCCTTTATCTCGGTTTGTAGAAAAAACCACACTAACGATAGAATAAAAAATATTAAAAAAAAAAAACTAAAAAAAGCACGCTTTCATAAAAAATCCAACTAAAAAACAAAAAATAAAATTTCATAAATTTGGATTAGGAATAGTGTAAATTGGAAATAAATGTATATTTTTGTAAAAAATGATAAAAATACTGATATCTGGACGTAATTATCATTTTGTATTATTTATTTTTCATTTTTTAGTTTAATTTTTTTTTCGGATTATTTCATTGTCGTCGACGTTTTGACAGGTGTGCAAAGTTTGAATTAAATCTGATCGTTCAAAGTAGGACAAAATCGAGCTCAAAGGGGTCGGTTACATACATACAGGTGAAGCTAATAAAAGCGTGATAAAAAAAGGTATTTTATACATTGAAAGTTTTAATACAAAGAAACAAAATGTTGACTATAGCTAACTTCAGTGTGTCGGTGCGGTCGGTGCGGGCGCATCTTAAAAATTACTCTCATCATTTTTCCCTAACGCGCCAAAAGTAGTATAACTTCAAAAATAATAGATATTTTATTCAGTTTAGGCCCTGAGAAGGCACTTATGAATGTCAAAGCTACCACCGGTTCGGAAAACAACCCAGTCATCGAGAAGAACCGGCAAGAAACTCGATCTGGTTTCTCTTTTCATTACACATATTTTTACAAATATACATAGTTACATTCGTTTTTAGTGGATGCATAGAGAGGGGCGTCATTACTATGCCAAAAAAAAACTAAGTACATATATATATATTTTTATAGTATCACGGCAATATGACTGCACTATGCCTGATGGGTAAGCACAGTACAATCCAAAAACAATGGCGACCACCGAGTGACACAGTATCCATCGCCGGTCGCCGCTGTCATGCCGGCCTGCGAACAGCTGGATATGCACAGGCTGATCCCGAAACGCGACCCGCAGAAGCGAATCACTATGACGGGCTTTTTCGCCATATACATGGTGGTTGCGACCCAGTCAGGCTGTAAAACCCTACCACCCGGCAAAATATGTCGTATATCAATTATGTAGATGATAATTACGGAGCTATTTGATTTGCGTAGACACCGTTTCATCTTGAACAACATCTTTGTTAAAAAAAACAGTAATAAACGTGACCACTGGTATCTTTAAATCAGCTTATGAGAGTGGTTCCCTAATATATTCTAAGTTCAAAAAATTCTATGCATTAACGTAAAAGAAAAATGAAAATGGATATATATATTTTTAAATATTATTGGAGACAAACGAACAGACGGATCATCTGATTTTAAGTGATCACCGCCGTCCATAGACACTAGCAACATCAGGGGGAGAGGAGGTAAGGTAGTCCTCCGGCGCTCTTACTGACCGAACGAAATGCAACAATGCAAGCACTGTTACGTCACGTGGGTGTTTCTGTGGGTCGGGTGGTAGTACCACGGACGAGCCGACTCATTCATGCTGAAACCAGTAATAGCTTCAGCGTGGCAGTGTACCACCTTCAACAGTGTTAATTATAATGTGCTTATAAAGTGTGTAAAAGCAATAGTTTATAAAGCGTCATGTTTGTGATGTAACAATTTTATATATAACTCATTAGAAACTTCTGGAATTATCTTTTGGAGTGATTATAATAGTAGAACCTAATTAAAAAAAATTTAAACTAGTTATTGAAATGTGTAATTAGACCTTAGTTAAGTTTGAAGCAATTTTGGCTTAGTTTATAGTGATTCCGGACACTGCTTCGATCGACATAGGTTGAAATCCTTGCAATTGAGTGGGAAGTGAAGGAAATATCTTGATGTATAGCATGATGGTAGGACTCTATCTAAGGTCGACTGATTAACTACCAACCTTAATTGGGAAATCTGCCGGGACGGCAGCTACACTTAAGATCCTTTAAGTTAAAAGTCTTCCTTTAGGCTTAGAGTGCTTACATTCTTAAACCACATTGTCATTTAATGTTACATGGGAGTGTAGACTAATGCTATATAACCTATAAAGTGGAACAATATATTGTTACCAAATATGTCAAAAGAAATAAATACTACAGAGACGCGAGCTGACAGAGGAAGAGGAATGGGAAGAATTGAACGAGAGACTAAAGATAAGGGAGCAGGAACGCATCGAACGAGAGAAGAAACAAGCGGAAGACGATGCCAAAAGATTAGAGGAAGTCAGCAAGGTATTTATTACCTGCATTTTATAAGAATTTAATAATAGAGGCCTTATTATCATGTATTATGTAAGTAGAATTCTAGTCATTTTTGGCTCTTGACCCCAGGAAAATATGCTATGCTTAGGTAATTCTATTAAATTATAGGCATAATGTTTATGTTATTTCCAAAAATCTATATGAAAATTAAATAAGTTATATTACTCGCACACTTTATGGCATCCCCCATTTTCATAACAAACAAAAAACATCTATCTCTTTGGTCGTTGTATAATATATAAGGACCCCACAGTATTATGTTAGTTGTCTCATTTGATGTGCTCTATTTGATATTCAAATAAATATTTAATGTTATTATGTGTAGGTAGTCAAAATTGTATATTGATTGATTTAGTTCTAAAGGTTGTCCAATGTATCCTCGATCTTGGATGAATTTTACTGCCAATAACAATGGCTATGGGATTAAAAACAAATTATGCTTGATTTAATCAATGTTGTATAATTAAATCATAGACATGTTAAAAAAGATAATGAAGAAAACGTTATTAATAAAAATTATGACCGTTTTAATACAGGATCCAATAAAATTGCAACGGTTGAAGAGAAAGCAAGACAAGAAAGCTAGATGGAGCAATTTCTATAAGACGATTGCGACCACCAATGAGATACTGACACCTCCTGTCGCTGTATGTATATTTTCTTATATAAATAAATTCATAGATGTCTGTCTTTGTTCACGTATTACCCAGAAACTACTGGATTGGTTTCGATCATATTTTACTTCTTAGACTTTTTAACATGATATCTTTATTCAGCTATGTGTGCAGTGTGGGGGCAAGCTATGTGTAAACAGATAACATATTTTACAAATAAACTTATCAAGCACTAGCCGACCAGTGCCCACTTTTTTGGGCGATAATAGTCATTATCAAGCAACAACTTGTTTTTAGAAATCAATCATCTCTCATCGTTAAGGCAGCGTTCGTAAGAAACGTTTTCGTTCGACTATTTTTTCTAGGACTCCCCAGATATTACCCCCTACAACCTCACAAACTTTACCTCTTTATAATATTAGTATAGACTAGCGGGTCCGGCGGATGTTGTTCCGCCCTGATTATAATATAATTAGTTAATAGCTTCTGCACGCGACTTCATACGCGTGGAATAGTTATTTTGGGCTAAGACGCAGCAGAAGCTCTCAAAAGGAAAAATTACCCCGATTTTAAAACATTTTTCATTGATGCTCCGCTCCTATTGGTCTTAGCTTGATGACATATAACCTATAACCATCCCCGATAAATGTGCTGAATAAAATAACACTGAAAGAATTTTTCAAATCGGACCAGTAGTTTCTGAGATCATCCCCTACATCCTCACAAACTGACAAACTTTACCTCTCTATAATATTAGTATAGATGGTGTATTTATTATCTCTATCCTTCTTTATAGAGTGTGAAATACAACAAGCATAAGAAGGATGTACAAACGTCTGAGCCCAAAATGCCAGAACCAGAAATCAATGATGACAATGTGACACTCTCATGGTGTAAGTATTTTAAAATTATTTACTCCTAAAATGAATAATTTTTTTCTATAGTTCGTACTCCAACATGTCTTCGTTCCATATTGTTATATGTGTATATTGTGGAATTACTGTTAAGCGATATTAAATAACGTAGGATATCATTATATACCTACTAACTATATAAATCATGAATTACAGATGTCTGTCATGATATTCCAAACTCGAATCTATTCGTTTTTCTGTTGTTTTTGTACTTGTCATAATGTATCTTGGGTGTTGCGCTAAAAAGGTTAATAGTGTTTTTAAAAAGAGAATAGAGTTCCGACAGGTTTAGTAACTTGTGTCGCGTGTAGTATTAATACGTTTTAGTAATTTGGTATGTCAAACGAGTGGGTATAGTAATTTGGTGGGTTGAGTGAATGGTTTAGTAATATGGCGTGAAGACGGGTAATGGGTTGAGTAATTTGATGTGAACAGTAGTTTTAGTAGTTTGGTGTATTAATTAAGTTGCTATAGTAATTTGGATGAGTTGAGTAAATGAGATTACTAATTTAGTGTATCGATAGAATAGGTTTAGTAATTTGGTCAATTGAATGTGTTTAGCAATTAGGTGTGAGTAAGTTTTGGCAGTTTTAGAACGAGTAGGTACTATAATTTGGTAGCTTTATGGAATTGGTTTAATAATTTGGTGTGTCAAGGGAATGAGTATAGTAAATTGGCTGTGCAGAGTGAATGAGTTTAGTAATTTGGTGTGAACAGTTAACGTGTTTAATAATTTGGTGAGTTGTGTAGTTTTGTGTTTGTTCTTGTTGTGCGTGTGTACAGTGTGGAGAAGTGATACTTCAGATTTGACATTAAAATTAAGATTAATTACTTAGGAAAATTACACGTGCGTTAGCGTTAGCGATGGAGTCTACATAACTATTTCCGAAGGTGGGGGGAGGTCGTGGATAACAACTTTTAACTCCTACAATACAAAAACACAATGCGTCGGCATTGCTGCCACCCCAATAGTTTGGGTGTCAAGTGATTGGGTTTAGTAATATTGACGGCTGGATTTAATAGTTTGGTGTGTTGAGTGAGCGGGTATAGTAATTCGGTGGTTTGAGTAAATGTTTTCATTAATGATGTGTATGTGTGCGTGTGTACAGACGACAGCGACCTGAACCAGTACCTGGAGGTGCCGGGGCTGTGCGGCGTGGTGCCGCTGAGCGAGGGCGCGTTCACGCACGCGTGGGCGGGCGCGCGCGGCTCGCACGGCGTCTGCTCCGGACGCGTGCTCTACGAGGTACCGTACACCCACACCCACTCGACAATATTATCTTATACACACACATACACACTAGAATATACACACGACGACTAGTTGAATACGCACTCACGTCTATAACAACACGGAACAGCGAACACTGTCACTACGTGTACATATATATATACTACTAGCTGTGTCCGCGACTTTGTTCGCGTCCAACAACCTAATGTAAAAAACCATGGTCAACTGTTTTTTTTTATGTACAATAAACTCTCTCTATTATTAGGGTATATATGTTATGTTCCATATTTACTCCGTGCATAAGGAATTATATTTTCTATAGGAATTTAGAGAATACATTCTAAGGTTATAAAACGAGGTAAAAATATATCAAAATAAAATTAATGTCATGGAAAAACATATATTAATATGTAAGGGTTAAAACAAGTAGTGATTTTTTATGTACATTAAAGTGAAATACAAAAAAAAAAGATTTTGACACAATAATTGTTACTCATAAATATTAATTAAACGTACATTAAAATTTCTCGCTCTAGTCTTCAATACTAATGCCTGGTTTCCGAGATATTTTGTTAAACTACCAATAGTTATTCACTCAACAAAGTTATCCATAAGATAAACTGTCAAATGGCCCATTGAGTTTTACTAAAATTTATCGTATGATTGTGTTCATAAACGCAATTTAACAAGTTATCGAACCGATAACGCTATTGAACAGATAAACTACATTTAAAGTATGTAGGGAGTTTTTTTTAAATTAAAGTACAGTATGGGAGTACACGAAAGTTTCCAAAAAAATAAAACTAAAAATAGACAACCAATTTTAAAACCTTTCTCTAAATAGAAAAATAAGGTTATTGTTAAATATCGTTATAGATCCGGGTGGGTTCAGTGGTGACAACGACTGAATCTATCGATAAAGAACAGATGGCATCTGGTTTGAGAGTGGGCTGGTCTACGGACGACTCGTCGTTGCATCTTGGTAAGTTCATTCATATGAATATAGCAGCTATTATATAGTAATCATGGTGGAAGAGAGTCGGTAGGTTGGGACTCCTATTGTGTAATACTCTATAACATATCGGCTATATTTGTAAAGGTGGTAGAGCCACACTGTAGTAGTGTATTACTAGTTTCAGCATGAATGGGTCGGCTCGTCCCCGGTACTACCACTCGACCCACAGAAACCCCCACGTGAAGTAATAGTGCTTGCTTTGTTGCGTTTCGTTCGGTCAGTCAGAGCGCCGGAGGCCCACCTCCTTTCCCCTTTCCCTTCCCTTTTCTCCTTTCCCTCCCCCTCCCCCATACACAGGCTGGCAACGCGCTTGCGACTCCCCTGGTTTTGCTAGTGTCTATGGACGGTGGGGATCACTTAACATCCGGTGACCCACCTATTCGTATGCCGCCTTTCGGCAAGAAAAAAAAAAAGTAATGGGATATTGTGAGCATTCATGGTGTCACCCCCCATTACCTGACCCAGCCACGGTTGCTGGACCTCCTATAGTGAAGGAAGACTACTCTAATGGAGAGTTTTTAGTGGGATCTTGGAATGTCATGTATTAGATCTTATAGTTTGCGTAATCCCTTATTATTTGACTCTATATTTTGAAATATTGGTGATGTTTTACGTAATATGGTTTGGTTATTGCTTCGAACAACAATAACTAGATATCGGGTCGGCGCGAAAAATACGTCTAGGTAAATAACAGCTCACTTGAAACGTGAACTTTTATTTTGTTTTCGTTTGTTTGAAACACAGCCAATGTAAGCACGTTTCACAATGTCGCAGTGTATCTAAAAGATGCAAAAATAACACCCGAAAAAGCAATTTAACGGCCGGAGTATCTTACTTTCGCTAAATACATGTTGAATAAGTTATATTTGAAGCTTTAAACTAACAAATAATATTAAATTTTGAACAAAATTACCGATTTATAAACTTGTGTTACAAATGTTTGACCAAGGCTCGCCAACCACGCACAACAACGGGAAAAAGTATTTTATTCATTGCGTGTTAAGATTGAGTTCACACTAAATGTTGTTTATGTTGTCTTTTCATTTGTATGTGTCGGGAGTAATTTATTGCTTTGCTCGATTTATCGTAAGTATTAGATAATATTTTGAACATTTGTGACTTTATTAAAAGGTGTCATGGTTGTAATTAGGTTGAACATAAAATAGTTTTAAAACTATTTTCTCCCTTTCTTAGTAAACAAATAGCTACACATAAGTATATATTTACGAGGACAGGATTTAGCTTCGATTTTGTACGTGACCCTTTATCTAGTTATGCAGCCCGGTATAAGGCAGGAAACCATAGCCATACGCGTCTAAACAAAGATAAGAGATTACTACGTCGGCATAACTGGGTGGTCGTCCGGTCTGCATAAACAATCGATGAAATAGTGTATTTAGTTTTTTAAGTTAGTCTTGTAAGAACTGTCATTTTTTCTTCTTCTTCTTCTTCTTCTTACCCTTATCCCACATAAGTAGGGTCGGTACAACATGTTTCTCATGTTGTGGTATATGATTTGGCTTAATTTTACGATCGGCCGCCTGCCTGACATCAACCCTCCTTGGGATTATTTTGTTGTACCACTGTATTTGTGATTATTATTATATAGTTGCGAAGTCTGATGGGCTCTTTTAGCCTTACAATTGTTTGTTCCGGTTAAAAACGAAGTTCTTGAAGATTATGGTTTGCTTGTTATATTGCCATTTTTATGTAACGGAAAACTATCCAACTTTAGACTGCATTTTCTGTTTTTTTTTTCAAGGTTCGTGGTTTCAGAGTTTTCTCACTAATAGTAATACAATATTAGATATAATAAACCATTATAAAAATATAAAATAGGAAAACTATAATAGAAAAATAAATAAATAAATAAATTTCTATGCAAATAAGAACTGTCATTTTTTATTTGACAAATTAATAAATTGTGCTTTTTAAAAAGCTCCTTCAAGTATACCGAGTTTTGACTATCTAGCAAGTGAAGTGAATGGGAAATAATAATATCGAGCATACATTCTGACATGGTACAAAAACTTCCTGGAAAGTAGTAAACAAGTGGACCACCATTATGGAATAATAATGGATTTCTTTTTACCACACCTATTATATAAAAATCCAGTGTCATGATGTTTGTCCATGATGAACTCCGAAACGATTCAACCTATGTTCATGAAATTTAGAAGTTTATGTATTACTAGCCTCTGCCCGCGACTTCGTTCGCGTGGAATAATTACTTTGCGCTTACTATAGGCCTTAGCGTGATGATATATAGCTTATAACCTTCCTCGATAAATGAGCTATAACATAACATTGAAAGAATTTTTCAAATCGGACCAGTAGTAGTTCCTGAGATTACCCCCTACAACGTCACAAACTCACAAACTTTACCTCTTTATAATATTAGTATAGATATTCTGTCCAAAGAATAGAATAATTTATATTTCAATTACAAATTAAATTATTGTCAATGTTGATTATTGTTATTAATTGTGAGTTTCATCAGTTTCGATCAGATGGCGCTTTAGATTGGTTTGTTGACAGAAAACTGTAGGACCGACTGTTATAGATAGCTCATAGATGACGCCACGTTTTAAATTTGAGTTCCTTTTTTCAACTTGAGTTTATTTTATGGTGCACGTGTTTTATTCAATTTTATATGTAATAACTACGTCACAGCAACGCGTTTCCCCCTTCACCCAGTATACAAATTATTAAATTAAGTTAATTAATACATTTTCAATGTATTTACGATATCAGGTGAGGGTGAACTAAGCTGGGCATATGAGAGTACAGGTCGTTCGGTGAACAACAGTGAGTTCAAGGAGTACGGGAAACCGCTCAACGAGAAGGACGTCGTCGGTGTATACTTGGTAAGTACTCGTATAAACATTTAGTTTTATTTAATATAGCCTCAGCTCGCGACTTCGTTCGCGTGGAATAGTTATTTTAGGATAACGTTAACACGCAGCGGAAACTCTCAAGAGGAAAGAATATTTTGAAACGTTCTTCATTGGTGCTCCGCTCCTTTTGGTAGTAGCGTGATGATATATAGCCTATAACCTTCCTCGGTAAATGAGCTCTCTAAGAGTGAAATAATTTTTCAAATCGTACCACTTGTTCCTGAAACTAGCGCGTTCTACGAAACAAACACTCTTCTTAATGATAATAAAGATTCTGTACATTTCAAATAGATACTTTGATTTTTAGAGGTCGGTTATGATTTTTTTAAATCTTTGTAAGTAAATTTTCAAACTTTACCCGCGTTATTACAAAAAAGTTAAGTACGTATTGAATACTTGGTTTAAAAAAGTTTCCTAATTAATGCGCCGCGTTCGCCCGAGGCAAGTTCGCGTTGTCCTTTTTCACAAATCTAACCTAACGTAACCAAAGCGAGACAAAAAAGCAAAATGGCGAACATTCAGCGACCGCGGTGCATTTAATATGACACCTTTTTAAAACCAGGGTTCAATAGGTATTTAACTTATTTGTAATAACACCGTACGTGTTAATGTTGTATTTTAAACAGATAAATTTTGAGAATTTCTTTTTGATTGTGGTGGTACTTTAGAAACTGATATTTTAGGTCTCATCTATAAATTGGCAATGGAAAAACACTTCGATAAATATACACTTAATCAAAATGGCCTACTATTAATTTAAAAAAAAACTTACTGCGTCATACATTTATCTTTTTTTTGTCATTTTCCTCCTTGCCATTGTTATATTATTAGGGGCTATTCAAGTATTACGTTAGCAGCATTTTTGTAATTTCTGTCCGCCCCCCTCCACCTGGTCAGCAAAAGTAAGCGATGTTCTTAACCCATCCCCCATAATTACGTAAACATTTATATAAGTATAATCAAATCTGTTCTAATTAAGCAAATATGAATAAGATAAATATGCCATGCTGTATTGCTGTTACTGATTGGAGTGGTAGAGCCGTGCTGAAGCTATTACTGGTTTCAGCATGATTGGGTCGGCTCGTCCGGGGTACTACCATCCTCTCATAGAAACCCGACGTGACGTAACAATGAGAGCGCCGGAGGACCACCTCCCATTATCTCCTTTCCCCTCTCTATCCCTGTCCTCCAAACACAGGGTGACAACGCACTTTCGACTATACTGGTGTTGGTAGTGTCTATGGACGGTGGTGATCACTTAACATCAGGTGACCCACCTGTTCGTTTGCCTGTCTATTACTGATGTAATCACCATCCAGACCCCCAACCCCTGTGTCATCAAAAATAAGCAAATCAATGACCCCCCCACCACCCCCATCAGTGCTTACGTAATACATGAATGACCTTATAACTAACACTGTATAATAAGTTTCAGCATATTTAAATAGTCGAATGAGAGATATTTATTTTATCCAGGACCTCGAATCGAACCCGTGTAAGATACTGTATACGCTGAACGGTGTGGAACTCGGGGTGGCATACGAGTTTGAGAAATCTGTCCTCGGTGGGAAGGCACTCTTCCCTCACGTACTCACCAAGAATCTCTGCTACAAGGTCAACTTTGGTTACGACAGGTAACACAATTATTCTTTCTTTTTTTTTTATTTTTGACTAGCCGACCCGTGCCCACTTCGTTGGGCGGAAATACATAAGCGTGGAATGGTTATTTTGCGCTAAAACGCAGCGGAAGCTCTGAAAAGGAAAAAAATATCTAGATTTTGCAACATTCTTCATTGCTGCTCCGCTCCTATGGGTCTTAGCGTGATGATATATAGCCTATAACCTTCCCTGATAAATGAGCTATATAACACTGAAAGAATTTTCCAAATCGGACCAGTAGTTCCTGAGATTACCCCTTACAACGTTACAAACTCTACCTCTTTATAATATTAGTATAGACAAACAATCTTCTACATTATTATTGCCATTATCGAGTACGTAATGAAATTACAAGTGCCCTGTGATGATTTTAATGTTCTAACAAGATGGTGGATGAATAGAACTTTCTAGAGAGTTTTTGTGATATAATTTTCGCGTCCACGTCGGTTGTGCACAATAACCGAACTATATTACGTAGAATGACATCTTCAATACAAAATATAGAGTTAAATAACACAAGACAGTGAGTCTTTACATAGTATGAAGTCGTTTCCGATGTCCCGTCCCTTTGATCTTTTAAACTATTCAGCCACTTTTGACTATTCACTTCAAAAAATAGTACTGATCGCGACGGATAGGAACGAATCTATATTGAAGCGGGCGACATCTATATTGGCATTGAATAGTAAAAGAATAGTACAGTATTGCAGATTTTTTGCTGAATGGGTTCGCCAATTGTTGGACACCTATTTTTTCATTTTTAAAATGTTTCTTTTTTTCTGTCATAATTATTTGTGTAATTTAATTTAATTGTATGGTTGTTCCAACAATAAAGTATTTCTTTCTTTCTTTCTTTCTAAAATATAAAAGCCACTATATATATATGGCAGACCAAAATCCCTCCAAAAACCTTGCGTCTTTCTTTATCATATTTTAATATTTAAATGCATGGTGTGCTGTTTTGAATTTTAGAACATCCTTTTTTACGGGAATGTAGTCATAGGATGCGTAATAAGTGATTAAAAAAAAAAAACAGTTTATGTATTTTGTAAAATTTTGTATAAAAAAAACAGTATTGATTTTTTTTTTAAGTTGTACGTTATGCAAATTCGTTATAGCCGTAGGAGCTTTTTAAAAAAATGCAATTTATTTTGTGCCATACAATGAGTTCTTGCAAGACCAACTTAAAAAAACTATGTACAAGCTTTCATCGACTGTCATGTAGTCTGGACTATCACCCAGTTATGCCGAAGTAGACGTATCACTCCTATGACTATAGTTTCATGGCCTATACTGTAGTGTACTGGCCATGTATAAATCTTTATTATAATCTCGATGGCCATGCCAGTAAAAAAACAAATGAATGTTGTGTGCATTGGCGTTCCTTAATTATGTGGGGCGCGTCCTCCGCGAGATTGAAAAAAATGCACTTTTAATAATAAATATTTAATATCAAAGAATACACTTTTACTTATATTAACTTTAACATTAAAAGGTAACTATTGTTCGAGGTATGAACTAATAGCTACGTACTAAACCTAGAAGTCACTACCGTTCGAAGTCTGAACCGAGAGTCTCGCCTAATCTAGAACCTAACCTAAGAGGTGTGACTACCGCTCGAAGTCTGAACGAATAGTGGCTTCAACTCTGATTCAATGCATGAGGTGAGCCTCACGATCCCAGGGTGGTGACGAGGTTCCAATTCCCCGTACTTGTCGCCTCATGTCGCCTGATGTGCAGGTGGCCGATGTGTCGCAATGGTTACGAGTAAACGGTGAATATTATGTCGCAACTTAGCTGTTACCGTGTGGTATGATGGTATAACACCTTAATAAATAAAGAATTGTATAAAATATATTTGCGAGTATAAATATTACATATACCACTCTGAATAACTAACTATATTTACTTTTGGCAATAATATGGATTTATTAGTAAAACTTATGTACACAAAAACAGGTGGTCATGTATGCTTTTGTATCATCTATTAGTATGCGAATTCTCATGTTATTTATGAATGAAAAAAATAATAAAAGGAATTGCAATTTCTCTATACTTGTTGACGTGCTTTAGGACGCAACAAAATGCATTTTAATGGTTATTCGGTTGATTATGAAATCTTGTATACACATCTGGGCTACATAGTAGGACAGAATATCCAGAAGAAAAAAACTTTTTCCGATGGGGGGTGTAACTTTAGGGGTGTATGGAGTGTCGAATAACATCGAATACTTGAGACACCCAAGCCAACCTCACCTGCACGTGGTGCACCCTGCTGAATAACGGACGAGGCAATGGCGAAAGCGGGGTGGTAGGGTTTTGCCGCCTGACTGGGTCGCAACCACCATGTATATGGCGAAAAAGCCCGTCATAGTGATTCGCTTCTGCGGGTCGCGTTTCGGGATCAGCCTGTGCATATCCAGCTTTTCGCAGGCCGGCATGACAGCGGCGACCGGCGATGGATAGTGTGTCACTCGGTGGTCGCCGTTGTTTTTGGATTGTACTGTGCTTACCATCAGGCACAGTGCAGTCATTTTACCGTGCTACTATAAAAAAAAAAATCTACATTCACGTGAACCAAGTCACGGGCATTGAGTATTCAACAGCTTAACACTAATTTTTGTATATATTACAGTTGCGCTATGATAGAGTTAAGATGGGGGATTTGTATAAAATTCTAAAGATACCTAAAGTCGGTACATTTGAAATAAATATTCACACAACTGTAGATTAAATTCATTTGATCAGTGTATTAACATTTAGCCCAATGGTTTAGATGTTCATCTTTAGCCACCTAATATAGTCGTAGGTTCAAATCTCTAGTTTCCTGCTTAAGTTTATAACATCTTGTAAATTATTAATATTGATTTGTGGGATTCCCTTAAAGCAGGAATATAAATGATTTCGTATTTACTCTTGTACATTCTGTAATGTATGGGATCGCAAGCGGAATTACATTTTTTGTATTTAATAAAAATGTACAATATGTATTACATTTATAGGAGTGAAGTGTCTTAGCTTTTTTTTTTCGAACTGACTACGCTATTGACCAAGCAAGGTCTTAACAGCTTCACCGGACTACTAAGGCGAGCGCTTAAGGCACTCAGCCGATTTTACTTTGACAACTAGCTAAAGGGTGCGCGGCACACCTCGGCTTTGGTTGTTGCCTGATACATGCAATTCGCGACCTATCTGAGCTAACCTAAGCTAACTATTCATACATATATTAGTTGTTGAAACATATATGTGTACCAAGCATACATACCTCAGCAACCCTTATATATATTTCGTATCGGATAATATTCTAAACTATTTCAGTTTGATAAGGGAAAAAATAAAACCCTTCCACCTGCATGTGTAAGCGTGTATGCGTGTGGAGGTGATATGTGTAATGTTGTCGCAGTGATGTAAGATTTTGTGTCACTGTAGCGCGCAAGGAAGTGTTTTAGCTTTAGTGAATAATATGTACCTAACTTTGGCTATATGTATATTTGTGTGAAACATACAATAACTCGGTTTGAACAGAATTATTTTTCATTTTTTAATCGCTCTTCTATCTGGCACAGACAGCCTACACTGCGTACACAACACAACACGACATAAACAAATGTGTATTACTTACACACGGTGCCATTAATTAAAAAAAGAAGTAGTTTCTATTATCCTAGATGATTGTTTTAATTGTTTTGTTTGCTTTTTAACAAAATTTGAAAACGTTGGATGTTTCATCTTTTTTTCCTCGAACTGACTACGCTATTGACCTGGCAAGGTCTTTACAGCTTCACCGGACTACTAACGCGAGCGCTTAAGGCACTCAGCCGATTTTATTTAGGTAACACACTCAAGGGTGCACGGCCCACCCACGCTAGGGCTGTTACCTGGGATCCCGGTCTGACCTAGCTAAACTATTCTAAGCTATTCATACATGTAATCGTTTGTGAATCATACAATCGAAATTGCATGATTCACAAACGTATACGTGTATATAGGAAATGAAACGAAGGATTCGATTCAGTTCGAGTGTTTAATCATCATTGACGCTTACAAATACTAATGGCGTATGTTATATTGTCAAATGAGACATGAGAATTTTTATTTTAAAATTACACTATCGTTTGATTGCTTAATGTAGATTTAATCAATCCTTCGAATGCGTGTACAGTATTTGACTTGTACACATTGACCTATAAAAACCCATGACACACAGTCTCGAATAAAAGTAGCGCTAAAAACCGTCCCGCAAAAACTTCCCAATATACATACGTGGTTATAGTTATGCGATAAACTTATGATTTTTTGCAAATTCGACCTTACCTGAATGATGTAAAGTTGTTTTTATAAGGACGCAAGCGATGTGAGACTATTTGAAATGACTACCATAATCCAAAATTATGCACTCATTTTTGTGTGTCGACTGTCGGATGTTAAGTGGGCATCTTCGGTTTTTGTGTATCAATGCTTTCCTGTATATTAAAAAAATAGACACATTATACATATAATATTTAATAATAATCAATAATTGTTTTTCAAGGTACAATATGATCACGAAGACGAAGATTGTACGCAAACGTCTCGAGGTGCCTATCGAAGAAGTCCTCGAAGAGAAGAGACGTATGGAGGAAGAGCTGAAACGAATTAAACAGGAGGCGATCAAGAGGGACAGGGAACGAAGAGAAAAAGAAAAGAAGGAAAGGGATGAACGACAAAAGAAGAAGAAAGAGGTAAGTTGGAATTTATTCAGATATATGCGAGTTTTTCCCAGAGATATCTGTAAGGGGGCGTCCATTTATTACGTGAGAGGATTAGGGTCGGGTGAGGGGACCAAACCGATTCTTACTAAATCTCGCGTGGAAGAGGAAGTGTTTCTGCATATATCACGTAATTTTTATCGACCAATAATAGTTTTGATAAGTTTGAGAAAATTTTATTAATTTAAAGGGAAACATGTTTCTATACTGTAATATTCTGAAATCTAACACAATTGTTTGATATGTTAAGTTATATGAATACATAGAACGGTGAAACTATTACTAGTTTCAGAATGAATGGGTCGGCTCGCCCGGGGTAGTACCTCCCGACACACAAACACCCACGTGAAGTAACAGTGCACGCATTGTTGCGTTACGTTCGGTCAGTGAGAGCGCCGGATGCCCACCTCCCCTCTCCTCTCCCTCCCCTAACCTCTCCCCCCGAAGGGTGGCAGCGTGTCCATGGACGGTGGTGATCACTTAACATCAGGTGACCCACATGTTCGTTTGCCATCTGTGACATAAAAAAAAAGTATTAGTATTGATATGTCGAAATTTTTATGTAACAATAATTGTTATTAAATAATAATAGTAAAAATAATAAAAGAAATTCCTTTTTTTCTGAATAAATCCAAGGCATTTATAATCATAATAAAAAAAATTATAAGATCTCACCTGAGATTAGGGAATTGGAGGTTAGGGAGATGGGATATTACACATTAATTAATAATTAATAGACGCCCCCAACTTCAATACCATAACTACAGTAACTACTACATCGTTGTTGCTATATTCGCCAGTTATATGAGTAGAGAGAGAGAAAAAAAAAGAGTGCATAATTAAGTAATTATAATTAATTTTACACTTAGATGAAAATAACAAGACGCCTGTCCGTTTCTTTGGCCATTAAAATAAATGGCAAATGAGCAATGAAATCCAAAAAAAATTCGTGAAAAGTCTCGAATTCGATCCGTCTTCGTTTCACTAAACTCACGCAAGATCTTACAAAATTTGTATTTCGAGTATAAACGCATTGGATTTATTAAAAAATACACAATTGCATTTATTATTTTTATTTTTAATTCCTTATTATTAGTACATTCATAAATATCAATACCAAATAACTTTACATGTATTCATGGAATCTATAAAACTATAGAAGAATGTGTGTCAAATATCGACATATTATAGTCTAGAAATATGCTTTATTTTAACACTAAACCTACCAGTAGCGGTCAAATTGACCGTTTTCAAACTTTTTATCCAATTTACATATTTTTTAATGTTATAATATTGTTATCAAACTATATGACAATTCTTAGAATATGCATATAATATTTTCTTCAGTCTTTAAGTTATTTTTTTCTTTTTCCAAAAAAAAGTTGTTATGTGATCTACCTACCGCGGTCGGTCAATAAGACCGGCGGGAAAAACTGTTATAAAGTTATTTCAAAGTAAATTTTTTATGGTTATCTCAGAGTCACTTATAGTTGAAAACAGTAGATAACGATAGTATTGATTACAGTCTCAAGTAGTGACCAAGTAGTGACAGACCAGATGGCAAAGAAATACAGCGTGAAATCGAAAAGTTGTAGGTGGCCACTTCAGGTATTCTTCAACATTTTGGACCTAGCTGGAATAAATGCTTGGATTTTGTATAAAGAAACGACGAGTGAAAATATTTCCAGGCAGGAATTTTTGTTCCAGTTAGCTTCAGAACTTGGAGATGCATATACAAAATCAAAAGAAAAACAGCTTTTACCAACACCGTCCACAAGTACAGATTTGTGCGTACAAAAAACTTGTCAAATTAAATTTTGTAAAGGTTATAAAACAACAAAAATCTGTTCGAAATGCGAAAAATATGTTTGCGGCATGTGCACTAGTTTCAGACTAAACTAATTTGTAAGCAATGCGAGGAAGCCAAATAAAGTATATTATGTATGCATAACATTCTGTATAAAACTTTAATTTTATTTGTTTTTTTTTTTATAAAGAATTTAAAAATTATATAAAATAAAATGGACGAAACTTTATGAAAATTCTTTATTTTATACACATTTAGCAACAAATCAACCAATTATCTGCATTGAATAATGAAATAAATGAAACTTTTTAATTACCGGTCAAATTGACCGCACGCGGTAGGAATAGATATACAAGAATTGTCGGTAGGTTTAGTGTTAAATTAATTTGATTTTTGCGTGTGACGTGATATTTATCTCTCCCACGTGAGATTCGGCTTGACCCCCCTAAATACTTCACGTAATTTTGTCCCCCTCCCCCCTTACAAACAATTCCGCATCTAATGGCCCAGCCGGACAGAATAGTAATGTCCTACAATGACCGAAATATAATGTAAGTACTTTATGTGATACAGGAGCGAGATAAGCAAGACCGCGAGAAAAAAGATAAGGACGCCCAAGAAAAGAAAGAGAAAGAGAAAGTTGAAGATGAAGATATGGATAAAGAAAAAAGCACCAAAGATACAGAAGGGACTGGCAAAGATAAAGAGCAGAGCGACGAGGAGTCTGAAGCCGATAAACAAGATAAACCCAATGTACCTACTAATTTTTATTATTAAGTTAACTATCTTAATTATTACAATATCTCATCTTAGATCTCTAGTAGATGTTTTATATATTAGGTCTTTACCTATGAAATTGCCGTTTTAGTATGAAAATATTTAAACGAATTGTTTTCATGTATTTTTTATTTGTATTAATCGAAGTAATATCACCCATGCAATCAATGCATCTTTGCCAACGCAGTGGCAGTTTATTGATGCCTTGATTCTTAAAGAAATCAGCTGGACAGGAGGCAACAAATTCTTCAAAGGCATTTTGTACTGCCTCTCGGGTATTGAATTTTTTTCCCGCCAAGGAGTTATCCAAATTCTGGAAAAAGTAGTAGTCTCTAGGCGCAAGGTCGGGTGAGTAGGGCGACAGGTAACAATGCGGTTCAAAATTCCTTAATTTGTGTGTCTGTTGAGCAGTGTAAGGCACGTTTCGACGCGTACTTCGCGCTGGCGATCATTGAGTTCGTGGGGCAAGTTTTTTTACCTTGCCAATTTGACACAAATGGACCAATATTGTTTTGACGCTAACGTCGAAAGCTGCTGCTAATTCAGCCGTAAATTGTGTATCATCAGCTTCCATAATCGCCTTTAATTCGTCATTGTCGACCAAAGTCCTCGGACCGTGAGGTTCATTTTTCAGGTCGAAATTCCCAGAACGGAAGCGAGCAAACCAATAACAGGCGGTGCATTGGTTTGTAGTGTTAGCTCCGTGAACGTCGTTGATGTTGCCTGCCGCTTGTGCCGCGTTGTTGCCACGACGGTACTCATATTCCATAATTACTCGAATTTTTAACGTATCCATGATGACAAAAGAGATTGAAATGCGACGAAAATGTAACACTAATCAATAAACAAATGACTACTTTTGAAAAAAGAATTCTATGTTTTTAAAATAAAATTAATTTGAAATTAGAATTCTTAGCCAAACAAAAATTATTTTAATTTGTAATGGCCAGTACTGCAGAACGGCAATTTCATAGGTGAAGACCTATTATTTCCATAACAACCTTTCCCACGTTCACTTTCAAGTGAAAGTGAAATCACCCGACGGTCATTGACACTGTGGTTTAACTTAGAAACGTTTTCATTGATTTAAGACGAAAATCAAGTGCACTCCTCCATAGATAATTGCTACTGTCTAAACTTTCAGCCTGTAAAAGTGTTTTATAATCTGTATTTATTATGTCCTATAAATAGACGTTATTCTTATTGTAGGAGAACGGTGAGAAAACTGAAGAGAAGCGTGCGGAGAAGGAGATCAAACCGGAGCCTATGCAGGTCGACAGTTCAGAAGTTGCGAACAAGAACGGAGACGTCAAAAAGGAGCAGGCTGGAGGTGAGATTACCTTTATGTATTTTACTAGCTGCTAACTACTTGGGCTTCACACTTAATGGACTAATTAAATATATATATATAGAGCCTTCAACTCAAATTTTTCACATTTCCATACACATTTTCAAATATTTTCTTTCATACACGCCATGTCCTGACAGTTACGAACGCAACATAAGCAAAAGAAAAACAAAAGTATTAGACCAACTACGTGCAGCCGTTCTCATATGATGCATTTACTTACTTTCTCATTCTACGGCTAGTATTTAGTAGCATTCTTTTATATATATTTTTTAGACTTGCGTTTAGTAATTATAGGTCGTACCTTTTGAGCAGAATCTCACCTGATGTTAGCGAGTTGGTAAACACGCTAAACTAGGAGCAGAACTAGGCTCCCATGTGCAACAGCTGAAACACACCGATAGGATATTTGGTGATCTACATACACACAGGGACTCGCTAACCAAAGAAGTGTTAGCACCATTTGTAGTTGGTAGAGCCACGCTGAAGCGATTACTGGTTTCAGCACGAATTCGTATATCCGGGGTAGTACCACCCTCTCATAGAAAACCGACGTGAAGTAATAGTACTTGCATCGTTGCGTTTCGTTCGGTCAGTGAGAGCGCCGGAGGACCACTTACCTTTCTCCCTTCCCTGTCCCCTCTGCTCCCTCCAAACACAGGCCGGCAACGCACTTGGGACTTTTCTGGTCTTGCAAATGTCTACGGAAGGTGGTGATCAGGTTAACATCAGGTGACCCACTGGTTATTTTGCCTCCTATGTTATAAAAAAAGCACTTTCAAATGCTGAGAAGTCCTCACTTGATTATTTTTCTATTACTAAATTAAAATTGATTGATGTGTTGGGGTTCATACATGTCGACTTCGAAACAGCTTTCCAACGGGTTAAACCACTCGACCATTAGGACTTTTTCTATCATTACTCATAGAATTGTCCATGTGAATCGTCTTAACCATAAACAATGTTTCAGACAGTTTATATCATTTATTTATTTATTACTTGTAAAGACAAAAATAAAATATATTTACTATCACATAATTAAACCACACTCGCACCTACTCGCTTATATATATCTTTTAATAAAGAACCGTGTAAATATCTGTAAGTCTGACGTCATTATTCGAACAATTTGACAATTTGTAGCTATATACTAGTTTCAGCATGAATGGCTCGGCTCGTCCGGGGTAGTACCACCCTCTCACAGAACACCGACGTGAAGTAATTATGCTTGCATTGTTGCGTTTCGTTCGGTCAGTGAGAGCGCCGGAGGCCCACCTCCTATCCCCCTTTCCCTTCCCCTTTCTCCTTTTCCTGCCCTTCCCCCATACACAGGCTGGCAACGCACTTGCGACTCCCCTGGTGTTGCTAATGTCTATGGATGGTGGTGATCACTTAACATCAGGTGGCCCACCTGTTCGTTTGCCGCCTTTTGAAATGAAAAAATATTAATTATTTTTATGACCCCATTTATTCTGATTCTGAAGGACGATGAGCAGCAGTTGTTTATTTGTAATACGGAGTGTAACAATATTGTTTTCTTTTTTATTCTAGGTACATCGGAGGTGACCGTCGAGGACGTCCTTAAAGGGAATACACTGGACAGTAGAATCAAATATGTTATCCGGTAAATCTTTGTTATTGAACTTGTAATGCAGAGTCCTTTTTGAGTCGATGATTTATTTGAATATCTTTAACATACCACATCAGAAAACCAAACAAGATAAACAAACTTAAGTTATATTTTAATAAAAAGGACGAATCTCTCTCGTCAAATGTAGGTAATTAAAGAGTTAAACTTAAAACTACGACATTCCGAATAAAACCTATTAATATTATGAACGTGAAAGTTTGTATGGATTTATATATGTTTGTTACTTTTACATTGAAATTCATAAACTTCATAGCATAATTAAGTAATGAGACAATATAACTCAACAAATGATTTCATACAAAAACGAAATAAGTTTGAAATGAAATTAGCACGCATTCAATATCGTGGTTACACAACCATGAGAGAGGGAGTCGTATGGAGGGCCATAACGCTTTTCCCTTACGTGACGATTTAAAACAGTTAACTTTTATCGCGTACCGCGTTAAGGCTCGTCGTTCCAAATGTTTGAATAGTTTTTTTTTTTTTTGTCGAACTGACTACGCTATTTACCTCCCAAGGTCTTAACAGCTTCACCGGACTACAGCTAGTGATTTATTTTTTGAAGTGTTTATATATATGTTACTTTGAATATAGATACACAGTAGAAGAGGAACTGGACGGCAACGAGGAGGCATGTCTCCTGCCCGGATTCCTGTTCATGTCGGAAGCCAACCTGGAGGACGGACCTCGAAGACCACCCACCAAAGCTGATTGTGAGGTCAGAATCACTTTGTTTTTAAATGAAACGTCTATACTCACGATTGACTTGTAGAGTAAGCTGGTGAATGCGTCACGAGAGCGTTACGAAAACGTGTGATCGGGCGACGCGAACGGAACGTTGACGAGGGACATATAACGTTAGTGAAGATGGAAATAGCGTTACGTTTTGTATTATCAATGAAAACCCATAGGCAATTATTATCTTCTTCGAAACACATAATAACAATGTAAATCTAACGTGTCGGCATTTTTTCCATTTTCGTGGTAGTCCGGTGAAGCTGTTAAGAAGACCTTGCTTGGTCAATAGCGTAGTCGAGTTCGAAAAAAGAAAAAATCCATTTTCGTGAAAAAAAATTGTTTGCAGGTGTATAGGAATAAGTAACAGACATACATTTCAATCATTATAAGAATAGTCTGTCTGTCTGTCTGTCTGTCTGTTTGTATGAACACGCATCACTGTTAAAGTATGCTGGTTACACATAAAAACCTCACTTAAAAAAATCACAAAGCATACTCTCGGGTGTAACTTAGTCTTTGTTTGATTAAAATCGGTCTACTTCTATAGGCGCGTTGAGCGGTATTTCTGGCAGGACATCAACTTATGATTTCGCGTATACGACATGTTAATAAGTGTGACCGACTATTTTGCGTAATATAGCGGCCTTGTGCAGCCCCACCATATGTGAGATTGATTAATATCATTATATAGTATAAAACGAAAGTCCCGTACCGCGTCTGTCTGTCTGTCTGTCTGTCTGTCTATTCGCGATAAACTCAAAAACTACTGAAAGGACTTTCATGCGGTTTTCACCAGTGGATAAAGTGATTCACGAGGAACGTTTTGGTATATAATTTGTCATGGAATGTTTCGATAATCAGGGCGGGACAACGTCTGCCGGGTTCCGCTAGTATCATATAAAAATGTATATAATTGTTGCTCCGAGTGCGAATATGAAAACCCGATTAATGTTAATAATTTCAATATACAAATTATATAATTTCGTTAATTCGTCACAAAAGAGGACACAGTTATACGATTGTTTTGAGTTTTGACTTCTTTCGACTATTCTCATGGTACCTACTAATTGGTACTATATGATGGTTCGTAAATGATGGATGGTATTCCATGCGACACATTTATTAACACGTCTCGCAATATCGAGCGTCACAAAACGTGTTTCCATGCATCAACGCCTCGGACACAGTGTGACATAAATTGCTGATATATTATAAGATAATAGAAGCCACTACACTAAGTTATTAGCTTGTTGCCCGTGACTCTATTCAAGTTAGAATATTTTCAAGAAATTCGATCGGCAAACATTTTGTGTGACAAAAAGTGATGTGGGTTAACACTGTGTCGGGTAGGGTGTCGAAAACACCGGTTCTCGATCACCGAAGTTGAGCGACGTCGGGCGTGGTCAGTACTTGGATGGGTGACCGTCTGAGGAACTGTTGTTTTTTTTTTAGTTAAAATATTTCCCCGTAATACAAACATCATGGGAAGTTACATTTATTCTAGTTTAGGTGTCGGCTGTCTCTTATCCTTTATTTGTAACTAACTTTTGCTGGTGTTAATGTACTGCATACATACATTCACTTTATACATACTTCATTTTAAATTACCACCGCTATTAGCTACGGCGAAGAAACGTGAACCTGAAAAATGTTCTTGTAGTACCCTGTGGTATTTGAGAAAGTATAGAACTGGCGATTTCTCTGTGTTTGAAATCGCCAATACTTTGTGGTCTGGCGGGAAAAAAAGAAAATTTATAGACACAGAAATGACTATGCAAACTACATACTGCAATATAAGGTAATATTGTGGCACTGATTTTCATGGCGGGTTAAAAACGACACGGGGATGTCCAATCGGTAAATATTATATACAACAATAAGAAGAAAAAAAAAACAGAAACAAGAACAAAATTGAGGCTATATATAGCACCAAAGCCTGTGACACAAGCTGATGTGATGATAATAATGTTTTTTTCCATAAGTTCTTTGTTATTAAGTGAAGATGGGTTCCAATATTGTAACACGAGAATGTTTTCTTTCACCAAAAGTTCGATCCCATTGTAGGTATTCGAACCTACGTCGCTCGATGCGGTGTCCGTACACGTTTTCATTGAGCCATCATTGCATCAGGCTTGTTGAGAAAGCAACACGAGGTAAATCCATTTACTAACTATGGAGGGTACAATTCAATTGTCAATTCCTTGTTAATAAACCGATCCTGCTTATGGAAGATTACTCCTGCAGTCTTTTTTATTACAACCAATCTTCTAGAAGATTATTACTGCCATTGTCGTGTAG
>MU158753.1:930740-997216 GCA_015888305.1 Antheraea pernyi | reverse complement strand
GGTGGCGGACGCGGTGGCGGCGGTGGTGGCGGCAGCCGCTGGGGCGGACGAGACCGAGGTCCTCCCGCTGGTCCCCCACCCCCGGGCAGGTTCGAAAGGAACTGGGGACCGCCGCAGGGTGGACGGTATCTATCATTATATTATTCTTACATATGTGTAACTGTCACTATCGATATTGTTTCATATCTATTTTTTGGTTACATTTTATCGTTTATTACTTTACTCGCAGCTCCGCACGCTTTTTAAAATTGTATTAAAGAAATGTAAAATTGTGAGAACATGTACAATTATAGAAATGCTCTTTCAAAAAACTATGGTGAGTGGCGACACACATACCACCTATAAGTCCTATATAAGTCTCTTGGAAATCGGTCCATCTGTTTTAGAGACATTACTGCGGACGAAGCCACGGGTATCAGCAAGTCTAAATTAAATAATCCAAATTACAGTCTTATAAGGTCAACTATCTGCCACTCAAAGACCCATGGAAATCGAGCCAACGGTTACATTTATAAGACACTACTGAACGTCGGGACTATCACCGGTTCGAAAAACAACTCGGTCAGCTAGAAGCACCGGCGAGAAACTCGACCTGGTTTATCTTTTCATTATATATAACATAGCACAACATATTTTTGAGAGGCTTCATCATCAGAGGTCACCATTGATTGAGTCACCCTATAACTTGAACTTACTATCTGCCAAATCGTTAATGTCCTTTGGTATAAAATCTAATACTTATTAACTATTTACGATTGCAGTAATGATTTTGGCGGTCGCGACCGAGACGGGTTCCGCGGTGGCCGCAGCGGCCCCGGGGGCGGACCTCATGGAGGTGGACCCCATGGAGGGGGGCCCCACGGAGGAGGTGGGCCTCACGGAGGCGGTCCCCACGGAGGCGGTCCCCACGGCGGTGGACCCCACGGGGGCGGACCCCCCGGCGGTGGTCGCGGAGACCGCGGTGGCGGACCCCCTGGCGCGCGCCCTCCACCTCTCAACCAAGATCGCTTCGGCAGGGACCGACCGCCCCGACCCAATAACGACAGGAACGACAAGCGACCCCCACAAGGACCAGGTTATTATTCACACCCTTTTTCACACGGAAGAATAGTTGAACACTCGCAATATTGAAATAGATGATGCTTCAAGCTCACATTTAATATAAAATAAGAATATCAAAACAAATACTACTAATAAACAAAGAGAACCTTAGGTAAAATTTGTTCTAAGACTTTCAAAAGTATGGCGACAAACCTAGTAAACCTAGGTTAATGACTGGCGTAGGTTACCGTGGAGTTTTTTAGTCGATTGGAGGTCGACTCAGTTCAGGTCCTCCCCCGGGGACCTGGCAATGTCTGTGCAAGAGGGTTCTCCACGAAAAAAAAAAAAGAAGGTTAATGACTGGTGTAACGAAACGTGCGAAGGGTGACCCGGAGTTAATAATCTTCGGTAATAATACGGGCAATAGCCCCTTTCTTTCGAAAAATTATCCTTTGTTGGTTGGTCGTTAATCCAAAGTTCTTTCACACTTCACTGAACATAGCTCGGCGGTCACTGGCACGTTCTGCCACGTGCGTGTAAAAAACGGCGCATTTGGGATTGCATATAATTTTTGTATTTATCCTAGATAATACGGTCAAATATTAAGCACCTAATTTTTTAATTGATTTAGAAAGAGAATCGAAAAATATGTAACTTTAAAAAAATTGCCACCGATTAAACATTCACCTGGTATATTTCAAACCTTTTTGGGAATAATTCTCGAAATGATAAAACCGTCTGTTACGTAGTTTAGAGAAACTTTGGGAAAGCACAGACAGACGTTAATAACGATTTTGTTTTTTATAATGTTATGTTCCTTTTGTGTTAGGTGGCGGCGGCGGCGGTATGGGAGGCGGCGGTGGCGGTATGGGAGGTGGCAGCGGCGGCGGTATGGGAGGTGGCGGCGGCGGTATGGGAGGCGGCGGTGGCGGTATGGGAGGAGGCAGTGGCGGCGGTATGGGAGCTGGCGGTGGTGGTAGTGGCGGTGGCGGTGGTGGCGGCGGCGGTAGCGGTGGCTCGGGCTCGTGGCAACGCGGTGGACAGGTGTCAACCCGCGGCGGAATGCAGCCGTCGAGGAATAGCCAGCCGCCACCCCCACATAATCGCCCACCGCCCGGATCCAATCAACAGAATAAGGTCAGACCCTGAAACTTTAACAAACTTTTTGATACCTTTAGCGTTGGACCAGACCAATCTTCAATTAAGCTGCAAAATATCTGTATGAATTGAAACGCTTTTGAATGATTAGACCGAATTGAACGAATGTTATTCACTTTTGCTCGCATCAAAAACTGAAATCAGATGTTTATCTATAGACCGCTTGGACATGCTTTCGTAATAAAGTAGTATAATCATGAATTCAACTAGGTTTAAAATTTTAGATGCTGCTTTGTAGAACGCGTGTTAAACTCGTGTTCATATTTGTTTTTGTAATATGACCTATAGAGTTTAGCCCTGACAAAACTCCATATTAATATAAAGTTTAAAGAAACTACGATCTCTATGAGAAATACGCTTTTTGGAATATACATAATAAATATGAATGTTTTATTATACAGGACGGACCAAATACGAATAATCAGCAGCAACAGCCGAACAACCCGCAGAATCCACAGGGATGGAACCAGTGGACCGGCGGCTGGGGAGGCTGGGGCAACTGGAACCAGAACCAAGGTGATTCAATCGCTTCATACATATCGGTCATGTTATAATAATCTTCCCAGTTGATTTCGACTACAGTCACCAACAACAAGCTCGGTCTTGTTACGCACGATATATTTCAGTGCATATATGTGTACGCAAGATACCAGGTGAAAGGTTAAACACTCGCAATATTTTAGGCTATAACACTTCATGGTCACATTTAACATATAAAATAATAATATCAAAACAAACACCAATAAACAACCAAGAAAACTTAAGTTAAAGTTGTTCTAGGCTTTCAAAAGTATATACACAATCGTAATAAACCTAGGTGCAATGACCGGTGCCGAAACCTACAATGGGCGACCCAAAGTTTATTAGCTTTCGATAATAAAACGGAGAATATAGCCTTTTGTTTTGTTCCTCCTTTAGCGCGTTCATTTTCAAGTGAAAGTGAAATGACACGACGGTCATTGACACTGTGCTTTAACATAGACGCGTAGATAATTTCTAGATAATTAGGTTAAATATTAAGCACCTATTTTTTTTTTAATGCCACGGCGCTAATAAGCATGCATGCGGGCCGCGTGATGTAAAGCGGTCACCGTAGCCAATGGACGCCTGTAACATCAGAAGCGTTACATGCGCGTTGCCGACCCTTAAATAATTTTTTTAATCGATTTAGAACGGGAATCGAGTGTAGAGTATCCTTCATAAATATTGATTATACTGAATGTATAATCCTGTAATAACAGCCTGTGTATAATCTTTCTGTTCGTGTGTATGTCATTGAACATATTTAGATGATTTTTTTTTTGTGTGCGTATTCATGTTGGTCAAGTTAGCTGTCGCTGCGGTTGCCTTTTATGATTTTTGTTATTACTAAAGCAGGACAATGGCTACCGGGGCCACTAGTAGTAAGTTGTATTAGAACACTAGCCTCTGTCCGCGACTTCGTCCGCGTGGAATTTGGGCTAACTAACGCTAATACGCAGCGGAAGCTCTCAAGAGGAAAAATATCCCGATTTTGAAATATTCTTCATTAGTGCTCCGCTCCTATTGGTCTTAGCGTGATTATATATATAGCCTATAACCTTCGTCGATAAATGGGCTATATAACACTGAAAGAATTTTTCAAATCGGACCAGTAGTTCCTGAGATTACCCCCTACAACGTCACAAACTCACAAACTTTACCTCTTTATAATATCAGTATAGATTGGACTTCGCATATCGTAATCGTAATATGCTGTTGACATGTGTGTTCAGCAGTTTGGGGCAACTGGGGTAACTGGGGCAATTGGGGCAACCCGCCCGGCGCCGGCGCAGGGCAACAGCAGCAAGCCGGCGCCGGCAACCAGGTCCAGAGCAGCAAGCCGGGGCAGCAGAACCCGCAGCAGCAGCAGCAGGGCCAGCAGCAGCAAGGGCAGCAGTGGCCCGGCAACTACACCGCGCAGCAGTGGTACCAGTGGCAGCAGTGGCAGCAGCAGCAGCAGGGCTGGCCCGGGGTAACTCGACATAAACACCACTTACACACAATACTCACAATGGAATAGTTTTTTTTACGTAACTACAGAATCGATGTGTACGGAATCATATAATAACTAAGAGGCTGTAGATACATTTTAAGCGCTTCGACAGCCCCTTGTCAAAACTCTGCTAGCCAAGCAAACAAGATATCAGTATCGTTTCAGCGGTAATGGAAGCATGACAATGCCCATCTGTACGTCCGTATCTAAGCAACATATGACTATTTCTTTTTCACCACCGATATTGAGAATATGCCATCTTACTTTTCCACATATTAACTAAGATCGTGTGGCGCTACAATATTACTTTACGTATGTGTGCGTTATCGTACCATTCGTTTTGTCAAAATATGTAGGTAACGTATCTACACCTTATTACCTATAATATCATTTTGTGTATGTCTGTATTTATGAATTAATATATAGCCTAAACAAATCAATGGAGTTTTTTCGATATATAAGTGCTATTATGTTTATCTCAGTTGTTTTAGAGACATAGGATATGAGAACCTTTATGGTGTTGTAAGTCTTAAATTCACGTATTTGTTTGTGAACAGTGTTAGATAAAAAATATTTGATTCAAAGAAGAGAAGCAACAAATAAAAACAATTTTTTTTTACTTTATTAATTAACAAGTCATTTATTTTTATAAGCTAAAGTTTTATATGAAGATATTTCAGCAGGCGAACTAAACTTACGTCTGAAAAGTTATATAAATATACAATAGTAATTAATTGCTAACAAAGTATATTTTAAGATATCTCTTTATATTCCCACTAGCTGACCCGTGCCCACTTCGTTGGGCGGTAATAGGCATTATCAAGCTACAACTTTTCTCTAGAACTCAATCATATACATCTCATAATTAAGGCAGCGTTCGTAAGAAACGTTTTCGTTTGACCATTTTTCTCCGGCTCCCCAAATATTACCCCCTACAACCTCACAAACTTTACCTCTTTATAATATTAGTATATAGATAATATAGTTAGTTAATAGCTTCTGCCCGCGACTTCGCTCGCGTGGAATAGTTATTTTGGGCTAGGACGCAGCGGAATCTCTCAATAGGAAAAATACCCAGATTTTTTTTTTCGTACTGACTACGCTATTGACCAAGCGAGGTCTTAACAGCTTCACCGGACTACAACTTTATCTCTTTATAATATTAGTATATAGATTATAGACCCTGCCCGCGGCTTCGTCCGCGTAGTCATAGTTACTACTCTGGACTAACGCTGAGGCACAGCAGAAGCTCTAAAAAAAACATCTCGATTTTGAAACATTTTTCATCTGTGCTCCGCTCCTGTTGGCCTTAGCGTGATGATATATAGCCTATAACCATTCTCGACGAGTGAGCTATATGACACTGAAATAATTATTCAAATCGGACCAGTAGTTCTTGAAATTACCCCTTACAATGTCACAAACTCACAAACCCACAAACTGTACCTCTTTATAATATTAGTATAGATTAATAGGAATCGCTGTATGACGTCCTGATGATTTTTAAACCCTACCTACATATATTTTTATGCAAGCATTTAAAACCGATAGATACTTACGAGAATTGAAACCATAACGTTTTGCCTCAACGATATGGTTATACACCATAATATACTATATCCTAGCTATATGAGGCCTCACAGAATGGTTTCTTATTGTTAATCTATTGTTACAGTACCAACAAGGAGCTCAACAGGGTAACACCCCAGACGCACAAGCCTGGGCACAATACTATCAGGTCAGATATAATTCTATATATCTATTCTAACTTAGATTTAATATAGAATTTTAAGGAGAAAAAAAAAGAGACGAAACATCTATTCTAAAAAAAAATGCACTAGTGTATCTTTGGCCATAATAAAGTAATATATGTACCATACAGTACCATAAATGTACCAATATCTTACATGTCCTATCCAGGTTTGAAGAGTTCCGTACTATATTTTCCAAAATCCAAGATACAATGCCAATGGAATTAAAGCGGTAGCAGCTTGAAAATATAGCCTTTAAAATAAACCAAATCGGTTTATAAAAGACCGTCGTTTTGTTAATAACTTTAAAAAAAACGTTACAACTGTATTTAAAATCGCCTAGTTTTTGAAAGTCTATTTAAAATATAGATATAATTTTAATATATAAAAAAAAACCACAAATGAGTCTCATAAACCTCCCATAGCTTAAGCTTAGTAGAAACAGTAACAGTATTGTAAGTAATATAGTGTTAGGCTTCTATAAGGCACATTACCAATGTACTGAATGTATTTAGTTCAAGACAATTATCAAATATCGGTTTTCGTGAAAAAAAATTAGTTGCACGTGTCTATGAATAAGTTATCAAATACATTTCAATCATTTTTAGAAATGTCTGTCTGTTTGTATGAACACGCATCACTGCTAAAGTCGTGGGTTCACAATAAAATCTCATATAAGAAAATTATAAAGCATATCCTCGGGTGTAACTTAGTCTTTGGTTCATTAAAATCGGTCCACTCTATCAAAAGTTACTGTAATTTTAATGTCGCCGCGACTTAAGTATGAGAGAAAAGTAGATAGCGAATGGATTAAATACGTACAGAGATGACTTTATTAATCATTGTTTTATACATAAAGTTCCATGTGGGCGAAGTCGCGGGCACGGCTAGTATAATAAGTAAGGAAGTCTGTTTTTTGGTCCGAAATAATTGTTTGTGTTCATTCTACAGAATTACGGCGGTGCGAACGCGGGTAACGCCACGCCCGCAGCGCCCTCTACCGACAAGAAATGATACCGCAGACCCCATACCAATGATATTGTTAGTAAAAAGCTGTAGATACCGTGTTACCTACGTGATAGTTTGACGAAACGATATAACGCACACATACGTAAAGTAATATCGTTATGCGACACTGTCGTATAAAACGTGGATATGAAATGGCATATTCTCAATAGCGATGGTGAAAAAGAAATAGTTTCAAAATGACCTAAATCCAGTGTGTTTACTCGTTCATATAACGATTAATGTCCAGTTTTTATACACCGAGACTGTATAGCTCAATCGATCTTTATATCTAACACATACTCTTTTAAATATAACGACATATAAGTTACTTCGGTACGGTGCAATGTCATTCTTCAATTAACGTTGACATGGTACCGAGATCACGTTTGGCTAGTTGGCCAAGTTTCAACGAGACCTTAGAGATGGGTTCGGGACGTATCTACAGCTCTTTAATTATAATGTCGTTGCTCGATACATTCTGCCACCACTCTACATATAGTGTTTTATCGTTCAACAAAGAACGCTCCTACATCAAAACATTTATTCAATCGGTGCACTCGCTCGCACTCACTTTGAACTCGGTCAAGTAGAATTACTATGTAACCAAAGCGTTATTAAGCTAACTACAGCCCAAATAACAAACTTTTTGACCGCTCTATGAATGTATTTGCGTGGAAAACATATAACGGGGGTTTTTGGCGGGATTTTAGTTTGTCATGTAGTGGATTTTATATTTTATTCATAACCTTGTGTTACTCGACTCTGTATTGTGTAAAATTGGTGGTGTTTTTATGTTAATATAGTTTGTTTATTGTGCATAAGTGTAGTGAATTGGAAATAATAGCACGGACAATGAATTCTTAGATGCCACAAAAATTCCCTGGTAAGTTGTAACAAGGGAGCCGCCATCTTGTTGGAACATTAATCATTGACATTGAAATGATCGCACGACACTAACTTGTAAAATACTATTAGTTACTCGACTATGGCAGTAATAATTTTGAAGATTTGGTGACAAAAAAATGACGTTTTTTTTCATTTTTGTCTATGGCCTCTGTGGAAAATTCCACAATTCCGCCAGTGTCAAGTATATTTATTGAGAACAACTCCAACGATAATACAACAACTCTAAAGATTTGAAGTTGATTTTATAACCACCACCATTTATTTTGGATATAAAAAAGGGAGTTTGTGGCGGGATTTTCGGGTATAGTCATGTAGTGGACTTTTTTTAATTCATAATCTCGTGTCATTTTGACTCTATATTATGTAATATTGGTAGGGTTTTTTTCGTAATATAGTTTGGTTATACCGCACAAGTGCATCGGAAATAAGACCACGGAGCTCGGATTCGGACTTGCCACAAAAACTCCCTGGAAAGTTGTAACAAGACGGCCACCATCTTGTTAGTTATACTTGTAATATCACTTACCTGTTCAGTCCTCAGGCAACAGCCAAAGCCGAGGTGTGCCGCGCACCCTTGACCTAGTTGTCGAAATAAAATCGGCTGAGTGCCTTAAGCGCTCGCCTTAGTATTCCGGTGAAGCTGTCAAGACCTCGCTTGGTCAATAGCGTAGTCAGTTCGAAAAAAAAAACCTGTTCGGCAATTGCAGTAATAATCTACAAGAAGATTGGTTACTAATAAAAAAAACGTGTTATATGTTAAAATGGAAACAACTATACCAATTTTATTTTCTTATACATTTCTTTCTACGTTTTGTATTAAACGCTGAACTATATTATTATATTCAGAGCGGTCAAAAAGATTGACGAATACTGTATCAAGTTATACAAACTCTTCAGTTATTATTTTAGTTAAAACTTGACTTAAACGTCGCGTCACGTTTTCCTCTTACACTTAGGATATAGTCTTATTTTGTAGTCGATAAGTTTTTATTATAATAATGTAGGAATATAATTATTTGTTTGTAAGTTTCTCGATAATTACGTTTATGGGTATAATAAGGAATAGTCGAATGAATTTGAGATAACTCTGCGATTTGTACAGATGTTTTAATGATAAACTGTGGTGTATGTCTTATTATAATAATAAAGTATGTTAAGATTGTGTTGTGCTTGTTTTATTTATGTGTATTCTTCTATTTTATTAGAAATCCTTTTCTACGATGATAGGTGTTTGAACTTCGTTTGGGACGGGGTAATTGTGAAACGAAAATGTGTAACGAAAAAGAGATAGCTATATAGGTTTTAGGCTGTGACAGAATGAGATGGTTATATTCTTATCCACACATGTTTGGAGAGTCCCAATAGGGGATCCGGTAATAATGGCCTTAAGAGTGTAAATAAAAATTCGTAGATGGTAGAGCCACGACGATGCTGTTACTGGTGTCAGCATGAATGGGTTGTCTTGTCCGAGGTAGTACCACCCGATCCACAGAAACACCGACGTGAAGTAACGGTGCTTGCATTGTTGCCTTTCGTTCGGTCAGTGAGAGCGCTGAATAACCCTCTTCCCTCCTTCCTTCCTCCAAATATGGTTGTAACGCACTTTCGACTCCCCTGGTGTTGCTAGTGTCTATGGGCAGAGGTGATCACTTACAATCGGATGTCTCGCGAGTTTGTTTGCCTCCTATGATATAATAATTCTTTGTGTTTATAGACCGCCATCTTCAAATATTCACCAATTCTTACAAAAAATGGAGGAAATTCTAATAAAAATATTTAATAGTAATAAGCAAGTTTTAATCTGTGGTGACTTCAATATAGACATTTTAAGTACGTCGCCAGAGGTCACTATTGAGGGCTCCTTATTAAAATAAATTGTGATAAACCTAGCAGTAACTGTAAGAAAACAACTAGGCTTATATCCAAAAATAGATTAGGTCTTTTAAATCATAATATTGCACAAAAGTTATCTTTCAAGACTTTTATTAATAAAGATCCAGAAAGTGATAAGAGCTGCGGCACCCTGGGCTGATGATGTTATACTTTTTGTTATTTGTGAAGGTATATTAGTGAAATAGTCTTGGAAAACAGTTGCTACCTCTGAACTGTTCGAAATACGTACTCCGTCGACACTTAGATTAAATGCGTTATCATTTATTTTATTTTTTCCTAATTCTTTATTTATTATATGCCAGACAGTCTTGGTCTTATTTCTAGACTCGAGAATTTTATTTCCTAAAAATTTTGCTTTGGCAGCTACACAAACACGTTTAAAAACTTTAGAATAATTCCTAACGTAGGCATGAAATGATTCACTATTTGTTAGTGATTTCTTATAATATGTGAATCATTTCATGCCTACGTTAGGAATTATTCTAAAGTTTTTAAACGTGTTTGTGTAGCTGCCAAAGCAAAATTTTTAGGAAATAAAATTCTCGAGTCTAGAAATAAGACCAAGACTGTCTGGCATATAATAAATAAAGAATTAGTAAAAAATAAAATAAATGATAACGCATTTAATCTAAGTGTCGACGGAGTACGTATTTCGAACAGTTCAGAGGTAGCAACTGTTTTCCAAGACTATTTCACTAATATACCTTCACAAATAACAAAAAGTATAACATCATCAGCCCAGGGTGCCGCAGCTCTTTTAAAGAATATGAGTGCACCTACAAATTCAGAATTTAAATTCTCATTTATTAGTGCAGGTGAAATAATAAGGACATTCAAACAATTAAATTTAAAACACACCGAAGACATATGGGGAATGTCGGTAATAGTAATACAGTCCTTAATTGTCACTATTTCACCACATTTGGCTAATATATTTAATCAGTGTATATCAAAAGGAACTTTCCCTAATCTAATGAAAGTAAGCAAAGTGGTTCCTTTGTTTAAATCAGGCTGCAGAAGTAGTCTTGGAAATTATAGACCTATTTCTGTACTTCCGTCGATAAGTAAAATTTTTGAAAAGATTATGCTTAAACAATTGGTAGAATATTTTACTGTGCAAAAGTTTCTGGATGGTCGACAGTTTGGTTTCACAAAATCGAAATCTACTACTGACGCTGGTGCAACGCTCATAAATCATATATTAGGAGCCTGGGAGGATTCGCAAGATGCAATTGGTGTGTTCTGCGATTTGTCTAAGGCCTTCGATTGCGTTGATCATAGTACGCTTATACTTAAATTAAAACACTACGGTATTTGTGGATCTTCTCTCGACCTTCTAGTCTCTTATTTAAAAGATCGCTGTCAGAAAGTTAACATACATGGGGTAACCTCTGCGGGATCGCTTGCTAGAATTGGTGTCCCGCAGGGCTCTATTTTAGGGCCGTTTTTGTTCTTAATATACATAAACGATCTACCGCTAGTGGTTAATAACTCTGCTGACATGGTGCTTTTTGCAGACGATACTTCTCTAATATTTAAAGTGAAAAGGATAGATTCAGAGGTCGGGCATCTGAATAATACTTTAAGTGAAATTTGTCATTGGTTTGCGTTAAATAACCTATTGCTAAATGCAGATAAAACGAAATGTATAAGATTTACATTACCCAATGTTAGACAGGTTGATAGTAGAATCAAGATCGAAGGGAATTTAGTAGGGTTAGTTGACAATACTGTATTCTTGGGAATTACATTAGATTCTAAATTACAATGGGGCCCTCACATTAAAAAACTGGCGAGCAGATTAAGTTCCGCTGCATTCGCAATACGTAAGATTCGCCAGCTTACAGATATTGCCACTGCTAGGTTAGTTTACTTCGCTTACTTCCATAGCTTAATGTCTTATGGCATTCTGCTATGGGGTACGGCTGCTGAGGTAGACACGATATTTTTATTACAAAAACGGGCAGTTCGGGCAATATATAATATGGGACCTCGCGAATCATTAAAAACGAAATTCCAGGAATTCGGTATCTTAACTCTGCCCTCCCAATACATTCTTGATAATTTAATGTATGTCCGGAAAAACTTTGAGAAACTGAATTTAGTTAAAGACCGGCATAATCTAAATACTAGAAACTGTAATAAACTGGTGGTCCCATGTTTCAGACTTAGCAAAACCAGTAATAGTTTTTTAGGTAATAGTGTTAGGTTCTACAATAAAGTCCCAAAGCATGTTACCGATTTACCAGACTGTAAATTTAAGCGTCATGTCAAACGGGTTTTAGTTACAAAAGGATATTATAGAGTGGATCAGTATGTGAATGATAGTGATGTCTGGAATTGACTCCTCTCTGTGCATCCACTAAAAGCATTGTTGTATAATGTATTAGAAATATATGTTAAAAAAAAATGTACCCGATCGAGTTTCTTGCCGGTTCTTCTCGATGACTGGGTTGTTTTCCGAACCGGTAGTAGTCTTTGACGTTCATAAGTGCCTTATAAAGTATTTTTGATTTGATTTGATTTAAAAAAAGAAAGTTAAGTTTTAGGTAATCCATGTTATTTCTCACAGAACCGTTGTATAATAATTCTAATATATTTTATTGATAAAACTAATTGAAATTATACAAAATTCCAATTAGATTTAGGAGAAAATCAGGTTTTTCTAAACCAAGGTTTCAAAAATTTGTTCTCACATAGGGGATGTGTTGAAAGTCCCAAATTGCGATCCACGCTAAAGCTACAATTAGTCTTTTTACTTCCAACGCTCGAGGGTTAAAGTTCTCGAAATATATACAGAGAGAGAAACGTTGAAATCTATAGCACATTCTTTATGTTGCATAGTATTAGATATGCGCATCGATCTCAAATTTGGCGGCGGTGACGTGGCTTCATATTGTTTTACCATTAAAATCTGTATTTTTAATAAATGTAAATAAGACCCAAATTAAACAATCATACCATAAATCCATAGTCCTTTTCTAACTAATTATTAATGTACTTAATTCTCAGAAGTACCTATACCCAAGCGTACTTAACTTTTTTTGGATGTTTCTCAAATACTACGTTTGTTAAACTGTAATCACATTTAAAGAACTCGTTTACCTATAGAGATAGTCGGGTATGAGGAGGAGGAAGCTGCGCGCTAACAATTTATAGGTAAGCACCCGGTTGCAATATTCTAGAAACGAAAAGTAAATAAGTTTTGAATACCGTAGGATTCAGATATTCATGATATAAGATCAAGAAACTTCATCCTAAACCGGATCTTGATTGCGATTGTGATTTATATGGAGCTTCGAAAGTCAAATCCAATTGACAACCTGTGGCACTTTCAGCTGTTACCAAAATAACAGTGCTACTTGCACCTAGCTATAACTAATTATTATTTCCGCATGACAGACAACACTAACATCACGAAGAAGTACACCACACAACACTATTAAAAAGCTAGCTCACTTTTGTCAGTAGCACAATGGGGTGAAATAAAGACTGCGAGTTAACTAAGCCCCCTGATAGTAAAGTGGAACTCTTCGGCTAGATTTCCATTGTAACCAAAATCAATTGTGCTCCAATAACGCAGAGGAGTTCCAATAGCTTGGGTTCAAGGGTACTTTGAGTTTTTTTTTTTTTTTCTTATCTGCAGACTCTCGGCCCGCACCATTTTTTTGCTATAGTTTTATTTAATATGTAAGTTAAAAATCGTATTTGTGAGCATCTATTGGGTAGTTTTTTTTTATATATAGGTATATATATTTATTTAACTGTTTTAGACGTTATTGCCTTTATGGCGGTTTCATTCCGGTCCCCTATCGCCATCTTTAAGTTATAATCCACAATATGCCGCGCCGGAGCGTCCATGGCCCGATGGATGAACCTACTAACCGCGTCATCAGTCACGTCGGTATAGTAGACACAGGTGTGAGTGTGTCTGGATATTGCCACTATAGCATGTGAAACACTATCGTGGATTTGCATCCTTCTGCCCTTTGTTTGCAGGATCACCACCGATTTGAAGGTCAATCCCTGAGTTTCGTGGACTGTCAGAACACGCGATCCTTCCCCTGCCCCGTAGCCCTTGTTTATCAGGGCTTTTTTCTCTTCTTGTGTGTGTACCAGGAAGAGAGTGTCGGGGGTGTGTGAGGATATTTGTTCGCCCTGATAGCCCTTTATGCTCAGAGATCTCACTATCGGTTTCGGTGAGTATATACCGTCGTATACTTGACTCAGTGCATAGGCTACATCCATCGGGTTCCTGTACTTGCGTGTTCCGGTACTTTGAGTTAGAACCCAGAATTGATTAGGTAGGTCGTTGAGTTTAGCGGCTGTATTTTTCGCCTTCAATTATTTTACCGCCACCTGTAGGTAACTCTTCATGGGTCATGTACGTAGTTGATCCGTAGGTGAAGTCACTATATAGGATATACGTAGTAGTTCCTCCTTTAAAAAAAAAGAATGATGACAACTCTTACGGAATTGCGGCTGAAGTGTTAAGTTACGATGAGCTCAACGGCGTACTTGACTACGTATAAGACAGTATGATTGCTTTCACAGATCCCGGCTGAATGTCTTCAGCAAATCTAGGTACTTACAGCACCATTTCAGTGGCCAACCACGGTCAGCTTTATAAGTATAGTTGATAAACTCAAATATTTTTGGAAATTTGACCATCGATGAATACTGAAGTAACAATTAAGATCATTCGATACGACTTTGTTTTGTTGCACTTGGAATGCAGAGTTATATAGGAGAAGTAGCGTTAAGTATGAGGATTATTTACTGTAACTTTTTTAATGATTCTGACATGAAAGCTATGTCACCTACGAATCAGATAAAGGTCAGAGAGATGTATTAGCCATTGAAGATCATATTGAGTTTTTCCAATAGGTACATTTCCTAACGTGTTCGTAAAAAGTTTCGTAGACGAGTTTCACTATCGCATTTTTAGTTTGATGTTTGTAAAAGCGACGTTAAATTAAAATCTCTACGCCTTCATGTACCAGTTGAAATGAGTCTAAAACAAATGAGTTTGACAAATTACTCCGGGGTGGTTGAGAACACCAACATTCGACGCATGCGCAATGGCTTAAAAGCGTTGCACAGCCGGCAATCGCTATCCTTGTCTGACAAATGATGTTACGCGCTAACTCTCTTTCACTCTACCTTAAATATGTATCATCTTTTAATCTGCAACCCTTATTTGCGGCCAGATATAATCAGGCAACCATATATGATAATTAATAGAAAAAAAATCGCTTCAATTAGATATATAATTAATAAATATACGTTATAAACGTATAAATGTATCGAAATCATACCTGTTTACACCTGGCTGCGAAGTGGTGCGGCCAGGTGCGCAACGGCAACCGTGATTCTTTAGAATCTTCATATAAACTGCCGAGATGTAGACGTTATTTTATTTAAAAAACAAGTAAACGATCTTTTTTTACTAAAAATCAATTAAAAATACTGGCGGTCTAATTTTGATAGGCACCTTGGTAAATATAAATTCTCCTAATTATAAGTAAACATAAAAATTTGGTTTTAAGCAAAAAACCGATGAATGTACTAATCCTGTAGCGGGATCTTAGACTATTAGAAGTTTCATACCTTATAACGAAAATCACATCATAAAGTTTTTATATATTAATATTAAAGTAGATTCCAGAGCATCAAAACGGTTTGCGAGTTCCAACAAGAATTTTTCGGAGCCTATGATGAGAGGTACCTAATGGAGTAGATCGAAACGTAATCTTATTATGATTAATCCGGTGAAGATGTAAAGACCTTGCCAGGACAATAGCATAGTCAGTTCGAGAAAAAACAAAAACTTATTATGCAGTTCATATCGAGCCTATACTTGATACTGAGCACCGAAATGTCTATAAATATATGCCAAGAGAACGAATAATTAGTGTAAAGTCTTTACTATATTGCTTTATGTGTCTGTACTGAGTGTTCGTCGCACGGGTATATCTAATCGAGTAATATGAGATACACTATAGGAATTTACTCCACGCGTGCCTCTACGAACCGAGCGTAACAATTATTAACTGTCTAGCCGCTACAACGAGCTTGTCGCAGAGCAATAAACACTTTGTGTCCCGACATGTATAGAGTGTTCACGTACATCTACTCCCTGACTTGTAGGATGGCGTGCCGACCTCAAGGATCAGTGCGGCGCAGCATGTCTCGAAGTCGCAGCGCACACCTCCAGTTTGGATACCCGCTTCGATTGACGTTTTTTTTTTTGATGTCAAAAGGAGGCAAACGAACAGGTGTGTCACCTGATGTTAAGTGATCACCACCGTCCATAGACACTAGCAACACCAGTTGCCAGCCTGTGTATGGGGGGAAGGGAAAGGAGGCGGGACTCCGGCGCTCTCACTGGCCGAACGAAACGCAACAATGCAAGCACTGTTACTTCACGTCGGTGTTCTGTGGGTCGGGTGGTACTACTCCGGACGAGCCGACCCATTCATGCTGAATAATAGCTACAGCGTGGCTCTAACACCTAATTAGTACAACCACGTAATTTCGAGTCTTTTCGTAAGAATCTTTCGATTTTTGTAAGCCCACCGCCAGCAGGTTGAAGATCTATCGGCAAGCGCACCTAAAGGTATGCTAAACTTGAAAGCTAGCCGCCCCCTAGGTTTTGCATGTTTCTTTATCTTGGATCACATCGTATTAACATCTGAAGAGACTGTGAATATGTACTACGAGTATATTAAAAAATTGTGAGCTGTCACGGGACGCCTGGCAGATGTGAAACATCAAAATAATTTTGTAAAAGTCAAATAAAATGCATAGAACAATACTTTACAACAGGAAATAAATATGACATACTTAATTTAAAAAAAAATTGATCCGACACGGGACACTTGGCACATATGAAACACGTGGAACAAACACTATATACACTATAGGTATGAGAGCTCAGTGCGACAAGAGAGATTGCGCATGGCATCGCGTCGCCACGCCAACAATTAGGTTTACCCTCGCCTATAGATGAATCTCATCAAGATTTTTTCAATATAAAAAATTATTGCTTATTTATTCAAAATAATGTAGCGTGGCGACGGGTCGACTGAGATTTGATATCTGAAGTAAATGACTGATAATGACCACAGTTATTATTCAACTATTCGGGGTAGAAACAAAGCGAACAAATCAATAAACTAGGGCAGAGGTTCCCAGACTTTTTTTCTGACTGACAATTTTCAAAATATTGCTGGTATCGGTGGACCTCCTGTAGCTACTATTTCTATATAGTTATTATTTCTACCATATACACAAAACTCGTCAAAAATGTGAAGATTAGATGGAAATTTACGTTTATGTAAGTAAATGTGTAACAAGTTCATGCAAGACTCTAAGCACACATACCACAAGTTGTATTTCGTCCATTTGCACGTCTTAATAAGTGTTGCAGACGGCAGCGGCGACGCTTTGCAAGTCTCGACACAATTATGGAATATGCAAGTTTTTACAAGTAATAATCTCTCGAGCTTCTTAAAATATTATCTGCCTATATTGATAGGTGAAGTCTAGCCAACATTCTTCAATATCGATAGCACATACATTTTCGTGGACCACCGTTTACGAATTGTGAACCCTTATTTTTTTTGTCACGCCAACGTAGACCTCGTCGAGTCTCACGTCGACCCCTGAGGGTCCACTTTGGGAACTAATGAACTAAACAATATGTTTGAGCAATGAAACGACAATCGATTTTTTAGTTGTTTTATTCATTCATTCAAAAAACATGCCAATTTTTATCCTCAATCTGACAATACAATTTTGTTTAAAACGTTCAATGTCAGTGAGGACTCGTTGAATATAATATTTACACAATGTATTCATAACAATTGAATATTATTTACTAAATTACTCCTCCCTTATAATAAAAATAGAGATTTTTTTCTTTATTTCACACAATCACGACTCAACACCAAAAGTAAAATAAAATTATATTTGTGTATAGTGAAGGAAATTACACAAGTTATAAAAAGATCAAAATGAAACTAAATTGTTTATAAAATTGACTTATAATCAAATACACACACATTAACATATAATAAAAAATAAATGCAAACATCAAACTACACATAAATGATTACTTTGGTACATAGTTCACATACATTCTTGACTTACAGACGGTGAGTTAAGTGATACATCGTGAAAAAAATTACGTAAATACCAGTGACAGATTTCATTTAAATTTTGCCCGAAACATCTTCAGAAACGAATCCCTAGGTTCCATTCGAAATCCCAAAGGCTTAAACCTGAATCCATCGCTGGTAATTACTAACTACCAAGTTAAAAACTAACTAAATATAAAGAATTCCGTATGGCAGCATGAAACGTGCGCACGTGTTTGAGGTTATGTAGTGTTTAATCTATCTATTAATCCATTTGTCATTTTTAAAAAGCATTATGTTGTTTTTTATATAAAAAAATCAAATTTCAAATTAATTTCAGTTAATTTAAATTTTACAAAGTAATCTAGTGTTTCCTGTACATCAACAATTACAGAGTGCAAATTTAATATTACGCCGTGGTATATTAGAAAAACAATTTTCTTGAATCACTTATAAATATGCTTACAATCGTTACAGTCCAGAATTTACCATATTAATAGCGATATTTACGTATTAGAGTTCCAATGTACTTCAATATTTAAACTGGTTATAAACCAATAAAGTAACCCTCACGTGCGCAACTATAGGTAGTAAACTAGATTTTAACGTACAAAATAAAGGAATGCATATAAAGGCCGAGAGAAAAAAATTATTATTATTGTCATGTTAATAAAATATTAGTCTAACTTTATTGAAGTGAAACTTTTTATGGCATGGTAGAGAAAAATTTTCGTTACGCGTTTTTTTTTTTTTTTTTTCGAATTGACTATGCTATTGACCTGGCAAGGTCTTTACAGCTTCACCGGACTACTAAGGCCGAACGCTTAGGGCACTCAGCCGATTTTGGTTTTGGGTAACATACACAAGGGTGCACGCACACCTCGGCTTGGTGTGCATATGCATTTGTGCATGCATATATGCATTTGTGAATTATGCAATGAAAATTGCATGATTCACCAATGAATACGTGTATATCGGAAATGAAACGAACTAAACTATTCGATTCAGTTCGATTGAGGCGTTTTTTTATGTATTTGTTTGTATGTACGTGTATGTATTTTTGTCTGGATCTAGTAGTATACAATAGTAAATGTATATTCAAGTTATACTATGGGACTTCGTACAGTGTATGTTTTATGAGCATTCTCATAAATGTAATGTAAACTAAGTTTCACTTCCTCCGCATGTACACATTGATACACGCACTGTTATTTTATATATATTTTTAAAAACAAAGTAATATAAAAAGAGGAATAACTTAGAATCATTAGTATTCGAAAATAGAAAAAATTTAAAATCATCGAAAATACTGATAATTGGATCAGAATTTATATTATTTGTCTTTAATTCAAGGCATAAATAAATAACACAAAGGCAAATTAAACCTTCTTTTTCTTGTGATCTCTATAGCGAGTGTAAAATTCTTTATCTGGATACAGAAGACAATCTATCCTTTAGTTACGGTAATGTGTTTTTTTTTGTAGAAATAGAAACTTCAGAATTGGACAAGTAGTTCCTGTGATTACCTCCTAAATCCAAACTTTACCACTTACATAGATATATGTTATCGCGGGATTTGCAATGATTCATAATATGCTGGCAAAGAAACATTAAATTTTCAGATCTGAACTTTATAAGACGAAAATTGAAATAAAAATATAATTTAGTAATTTCTTAAATTACGTATGTTTCGAAAATCGATTAATTGTTATTTCACGATCAATTCATTTAATTTCGATTCTCTGTCGACCTTAACCTACAGTCTATTAAATGTATACCTCATTAGAATAAAACATTCCGTTATACATTATACATAACTGTCACGGAAATGTACAAACATTAAATAAAGTCTAATTAAAAACTACTACCAAACGTTTATATTCAATATAGTGCTATATTAATAACGTTTTTTAAACTCTCCGTTCGTGTTTCATATATTTTTAATTCTCCGTTCAAGTTTCATATATTTTAACTTTCACTTCTCGTTTCATATATTTTTAACTTTACCTTCGCGTTTCATATATTTTATAGTCATAATTCCAATGTACTGTGGTGAATTTGTGTGACATAAGGCCGTTCCGACAATGAGACTGCTTTTTAATAAATGACATTTTTACAAACTTTAAAAACAATTCAGACTATATACGAGTCGATACATTTCAAAATGAATTAAGTCAGTTTCAATCGTTCATTTAAGATCTTTAATTTTTGTAGGATTTTCAGTTTTGTATAGATTGTGAAAGAAGTTAAAATTTTGCCGTTGGTAGGTTTTTTTTAATTATATTCAAATGTAATTTTAGAGATCTTTAAAAACTCTTATGAACGATTAAAACTGGACTTAGCCCATTTTGAAGTCATCATATAACAGTTACATTTTCACCAATAATTTTATACCTCTAAATCACCAGTTTAAAACAATATGTGGTACAGAAATGCGTTCAATTTTTATGTTACTCATTAATTAATATTGAATAATATGACGAATTTTTAGAAACCAACATTTAATAAAAGACACATTCTCAATTAAACTCCGTTCGAAACACTTAAACGAGTGAGATTTAGTAACAGACGCAAATTCACCACATTGACAAATTGAAGCCATAACCGTCCTAAACTAAACGTTTACTTGTAAATATGTTGTAACTTGAAACACTGAGGTAAATCGTGGCACATTATTTATAAACCAATACCAATCATTCTGGCATATTTCAACTAGACCACATTAATATTTCATATATTATATCTGTTAATAAAGACAGTCATTTTTATGATAAAATTAAAAAATATTCACAATTGTTTTCTCAACTCAACTCATAATACATCAATTCATTATAATATTAGTCTTTAGTTTTTTATACACATTTTATAGATAGCTACTATACTACAAATAATTGTAAAAAATAATAATTATTTATACATATAAAAGAATAACTGACAGAATGACTGACATTTCAACACCAACATAGCCCAAAATAATGAGACTAGAGTTTGAAAATTTCCATGCGGATCCCTTTTGCAATGTAGGTGGGTTTGAAGGAAACATTAAAAAAAAATCAAACTTTAAAGTGATGAAAATTTGTATGTAAATCCGACATTCTCTGTGAGTTAGTTATGCTTTTAAATATACAGATATCAAATAAAGAGTAGGTACTGCATAAATAACGCATGGGTACACACTGTCATATATTACCAGATGCCACGAGGGAGGACATAATCACCTATATGATCTAATTGAAATATGCTTTATGTCGGCGCATTGTCAAGTTTACTCTAATGGTTGTGGCTATTATGTTTATATTAAACAAGCCTATTTTATTGTTTGTAATTTTCATAATACAATCGAAATCTTTATTGCCTTTTTAAAGTTTAAATTTTAAATCATAAATCGAGGAATTAACAAGTTATCAAATAGTGTGTTTAGAAATATATTCATAACAAAATAATTGACGATTTTATAAAACCAGGATTTTGAACTAATAACTTCTCACAAATGTATTTTTAATTTAATACAAACGCCCAAAAGTCCGCGGACTGACAATTTATACCCCATAAAATAAATTCACACATTTTTTAAAGAATACTTCTCACACTTTGTCATAAGTCTTTCATCACTTAGTAACATTCACAATTAGTTATTTTATTTAAAAAGTATACACGCAATCGGCTATGAGTGCACTTTATGTTCCTTGTATATTAACAAATCTAAATATTATAAAGCTAATTTGCATCCAAGGCAACAGCTCAAGCCGAGGTTCGGCCACTCTGGCACCCTTGAGCTTGTTACCAAGCCTTAGTCCGGTGAAGCTGAGAAGGCCCGTAAGGCCAATAGCGTAGTCAGTTCGAACAAAATATATACTGACAATTCAAATAGGTTCATCTAATACTGACCTTATATCCCATTTCCCTTGTTACATTGAACAATCTAGAAATATATTTAAAAACGACAATGTTCAGACCACTTTAGAGCACTTTTACGCTTAAATTGGAATCAAATATTTGATTACACTAATAACCTTTTAAATTTACAGTACAACAAATAAACTTCTCCCCGATAAAGACTATTTGAACTATTGAAAACTACATTGCCATACATTGAAGCTATTACTGGTTTCAGGATGATTGGGTCAGCTCGACCGGGGTAGTACCACCCTCTCAGAGAAAACCGACGTGAAATAACAGTGCTTGCATTGTTGCGTTCCGTTCGGTCAGTGAGAGCGCCGGAGACCCACCTACCCTCCCCTTCCTTCTTCCCTTCCTCTTCCCCTCCACCCCCCCAACACAGGCTGGCAACGCACTTGCGACTCCCCTGGTGTTGCAAGTGTCTATGGACGGTGGTGATCACTTAACATCAAGTGACCCATCTGTTCGTTTGCCTCCTATGACATAATGTAGTAAATGAAGTATACGTTCTGAACCTAAAGATTAACGAAAATACATATTTTGACATCATTTTATATTGTGTTTTTACATTTCACTCGTCGACCGTATTTATTACACACGATAAGTTATAAAAACTCATATATTTTACTATAAAGTTACTTGAAGCTATCGGTAACATTAGAAATTGTATATTCCTTGTAATTAAGTCACACGTAGTGCACTCAGAAACCACGAGCATCTTTAACAATATAATTAACAAGAGAAACCACATCGGACGGACTACCGTTAAATACGTATTTATTATTTACACATTACAAACACAATGGCACCGGTGGAATACACTTACCATCCTTAGGTAAATATAATTAAATAGGAAACATATTTCTATGTTATATCGTACGTGTGTTATTATAATAGTTAAACAAATTAATCGTCAAAACACATTCCATAAATCACTTGATCGCAAGTTTCATTTATTTTGTAAATATTAGAAAAATGAAACGTTAACGATAATTTCTTTCCTCTACTCACGTTAACTGCATTTATGTTGTAAATGAAAAACTAACGATCATTTTATTCCATGAAGTGCTTGATCTCACGTTACATTTATTCTGTAGACATTAAAAAATGAAACGTTAACGATAATTTCATAGCATAAAGCGCTCGATCTTAAATTTCATTTATTTTACAAAAATGAAACGCTAACGATCGTTTTATTGCATAAACTGCTTGCTTGATCTCACGTTACATTCATTCTGTAGAGACGTTAAAAAATGAAACGTTAACGATAATTTCAATGTTTATCTTAGCTCGATCTCAAATTTCATTTATTTTACAAATATATTTTACAAAAATGAAACGCTAACGATGTCATTCGATAAAGCAAGTGCTTTATAATGATAATATCACGTTTAATTGATTCGGTAAACATTAGAAAATTAAATGTTAACAATTATTGCATTTCATAAAGCGTTTGATCCCAGGTATATTATGGTAGATGACATTTGGCATCGAGTAATCGAAATATTTTTTTATATACAAACTTATATTAACCATTACCAATTTCCAAAATGTTTTTATGTTAGTTAGGCAACAATTCTGGATCAGAGCTGTATTCAATATCTATTTTTATATTATTATTGAATTACGCAATAAACAACCCATCCTATACATTTTGTTTGAACCACGTGGGTTGAGTCTTATATATAAAATGTATCTATTTTATTCGACATCAACCACAAAAACCTCTGAAAAAGAAATCTAAATTACGTCTGCGTTACTAACAGAAATAATATGAAAAGTATATATCTGAAATAAATTTCCCATTATCCCGAAATGGTAAAGAGAACCACAATTTTGTATCATAAATTCACACGGATTTATTATTATTATTTGTTTTTTCAGATCACTTTCATTTCGTCCCCTCATCAAATAACTGTGATAATTCCTTGAATAAATTTATCTAAATAAACATTTTAACCTGCCGATGCTGCGAACACGTAACTGACCGAGGCCCTGCCCTTTAACCACGTATTTGACAATGCGCCAAACTAATTATTATCTAGTTTTAAATGTACATATTAATCCGCACAACACATTTGATTTCTTCACTGCACGAGCGCAGGACGACGTCTGTATAGAAGAAAAATATATTCTTATAAAAGTTGCACGTATACACCAAAAGAACAGTGTCGGATTTAGGTTTTACCCATGGGGGGTCTCACACAAGAATTTTTATTCACACATTAGTTATTTCATAAAAAAAATCAAAATAAAACCCACAACGAGAAATAAAACAGTTACATTTACGAAGCACTTTTTTTCATATCTCAATAATTCATTTTTGAGTATAAATAATTCATAATTTCTCATTGATATACAAAAACCCAAGATGCATACTAAACGGCTCACAGAGGGCACACAAAAATGAGTGCATAGTTTTATATTATGCAGTCATTCCAAATAGTCTCGCGTCGCTTGCGTCCTTGTAAAAACAACTTTAAATCATTCAGGTAAGGTCGAATTTGCAAAATCATAAGTTTATCGCACTGTGTGTCTTGGGTTCTTATACGTCAATGATTAGGAGAATGTCAGATTTAAATGTATCTACAAACATTGTGCTCTGTTCTAAGATTTTGCTAAGAGTTTGAATGGAAAAAATAAAATTCTGACAAATATTTGAATATTTGTCGATCGAACTTTCAAGAACAGTTACTATTGACAGTTCATAGATATATTTTGATTGATTGTTGTATTAGAGGTAGATCTGCCCTCTAATTGAAGCAAGGATTGCCCTTTGATAGCACTTTTTATGGCGGTAGTGTCACGCTGTAGCTATTACTAGTTCAGAATGAATGGGTCGGCTCACTCCCGGTACTACCACCGGACCCACAGAACACCGACGTGAAGTAACAGTGCTTGCATTATTGCGTTTCGTTCGGTCAGTGAGAGCGCCGGAGGCACACCTCTTTTCCCCCTTTCCCTAACCCTCCCCCATACACAGTCTGGCAACGCACTTGCGACTCCACTGGTGTTGTTAGTGTCTATGGACGGTGGTGATAAGGAGAGCCACCTGTTCGTTTGCCGCCTTTTGGCATAAAAAAGCATAGGTTCAACTATCTATAATGCCCCAAAACTTTTAAAGGGAAACCATGGCGTTGTGATATGCCTATTCTAATACTCGCCTAAGCGTCTGCTAGCCTTTTTTTCAATGCTTTTTTAGCCTTCGACCACAATCTTAACTTAAATGAAGATGTGGTCTATTAGATCGTAAACACGCTATAGATTCTTGCTGAAAAATATCCAACTTGAAGATGGTTGCTAGTCAGGCGGGCTTAGAAAAAGCCCTGCCATTATGCTATGCATGATAAGCCAGTAGCTCAGTTTCTTATCATAAAAAAATAATGTTAGACAGATTATCAATAGCGAGCAACACTCACGTTGCTATTGCGGCGTCTGAGGTGATGAGGAACGGGAGTGCGCTGCGAGGGACTGCTGCAGAGCTGCGGGAGTCAACCACTCCCTGTAGACATACGAAAACTATATACATAGACTAACCTACAAAAGCATTTAACTACCATACATAACATGAAAACACCTATCGACTGAAATTATCCGATACGAAATATATATAAGAGTTGTTGAGGTATGTATATGCTTGGTACACATATATGTTTCAACAACTCATATATGTATGAATAGTTAGGTTAACTCAGATAGGTCGCGAATTGCATGTTGTCAGGCAACAGCCCAAGCCGAGGTGTGCCGTGCACCCTTGAGCTGGTTGTCAAATAAAATCGGCTGAGTGCCTTAAGCGCTCGCCTTAGTAGTCCGGTGAAGCTGTTAAGACCTTGCTAGGTCAACAGCGTAGTCAGTTCGAAAAAAAAAAACCTATCGACTGCTCGCTATTTCAATCTAATGCTATTCCCAGTTCGACTACTTGTCGCGTTAAAAACAGGTACCTCAAAAGTAATTCCAATAATGGCGGAAAAAACGTTCACACACCTTTGTCGTTCCAATAATATCTCAAAGTAAGCGTTTCCAAGTTCAAGTCTAACGTAACGGATGATCTCGCACCTGCATTTACTGGGAGTATAGAGAAACCTTCGTTGCGATATACGCAGGTATGGTAATAATAGCGTAAAGTTACTCCCACACCTGCGTGTAAAGACTTTATCGTTATGCGTTACGAATTATCGCGCTGCGTGACGATAGACGCAGCATAAATTATTTGATAAAAAAATTATTTCCAATCATACCGGATTAATTTCTTTTTTCAGAATTAACATTTCATATAGAATTACATACACGGCTGTAGCTAGGGGTGGATATTGTGGGGCAATGCTCTACCTTGAAATCACAATACCCTACCTTAAAAATACCAAAAACTAAGAGAAATTATTATAATTCAAAGGTTTCCTCATAGTTGAGGTAAAAAAAATTTATAACAATGTATCTAAACTTTTCCGAACATACCACAATTTGTGACATTCGAGGGCAGATCAATTATGATTTTTTTTTTTACTTCCGCCCTGCCTGTAACCAATGCTGCCCTACCTCAAATTCGACTCTAGCTACAGCCCCGCTTACATATACTTTCATGATTAGAATATATTTGACGAACAACATTAATAAATTGACTTTATATCGATTTAATCATAATTTCATAATAGTATAACATGTCGGATATTACACACCATAAATATGCGACTACTGTAAGGCTCGCTCGTTGAATAACATGAATCGGTAAACTCGCAATGCATAATAAGTATATACGTACTTGGGTAGACATCGCTGCAGGAAAGGAACGCAGGACGAAACGTAAGCGAGACGATTCACCCAGGCCGGGATGTCGCGCGAACATAACGCCTGTAAATGTACGATTGAGACTTAATCTTCTAGTAGATTATTACCGCCATCGCCGTATATATATTTATTTTATTATAATATTGTATACATTTATATATTTATTTATCCATTTTCTTCTGTTTTGTTTATATAAGCACTACCTACAAAAGTTAGCTGGAAGAAAATGCTTCATGGCATTAAGCTCGCCAGTGTACAAATCAAAAGTGCAATAAAGAATTCATTCATTCATTCATCGTTGAGTACAAAATATCATGTTACAACTTTTGCGTAGGTGGTAGATCCACGCTGAAGCTATTACTAGTTTTAGCATGAATGGGTCGGCTCATGCTAGGTACTGCCAACCCTCTCACAGTAAAACCGACGTGAAGTAACAGTGCTTGCATTGTTGCGTTTCGTTCGGTCAGTGAGAGCGCCGGGGGCCCACCTCCCCTGGTGTTGCTAGTGTCTATGGACGGCGGTAATCACTTAACATCAGGTGATCCACCAGTTAGTTTGCCTCCAATGATATAAAAAAACCTTTCCCGCATATTCGACCCCTCGACGGTAAATTTAATAACACAACCTTTATACATCACAGTACATTTTTGTGACTTCAGGGATGAAATCTCAAGTTTGTGAGCCATTCATACTTGGATATCCATTATATGAATACCATAATTAATTTTAAGCGATTTCTGTGAAATAGCAGTCATGTTGAGGTACCCTAAATAAAAATGATATTGCCGGGAGGATAACAAAAACACAAACAGGAGAAAAGCCGAAAAATCTTTAACATGTTTAATTTTTAACGTTATATAACTCGTTTTTATAATAAGTGTAAATTCGAGGAAAGAAGCTAACAGATGAGCAAACACGGTCTGCAAGTCTCTTGGTATATATACAACACTATCATTTGGAACTTAACACTACAACTGTCCTCACCTGATCAAAAATGTGTAGTTTTAAAGGTCACGAAGTAGTACAAAGTTTCCGAAGGCGATGTAAAGGACAGAGCGAAGTGGAGAATAAAAGTACGAAAGGCTGACCCCACCACCATGTGGGACAAATAGTCAGGAAGAGTGAGGTCAATTTGCGCCTTTTTTTTCTAGACTACGCGGCGAACTTAATACTACAACTGTCCCCACCTGGTCAAAGACCCAGAGGTAGGCCCAAAATAAAGCGGAACGGTGTAGTTTTAAAGATCACGAAGGAGTGCAAAGTTTCCGATGGCGATGTCAAGGACAGAGTGAAGTAGAGAACAAATGTAGGAAAGGCTGATCCCACCACTATGTGGGACAAATAGTCAGGACCAGAGAGTGAGAGAGATCATTTGGGCCTTTTTTCCTGGTTCCGATTATATGTATGAAACTGAATATTACAAAAAGGGCCGATACGCCCCCTTTTTTGGACAGCCGTAAAGATTCACGATACTGTCTTAGAATTTGCAAATCAGTATATAGTCACTTACAACTATCAATAAGACTTCAATATTGTTTAACTCAGTCTCATGAGCCTACGGAACATTGCTAAGAAGTGCGAATGCAAAAAAACCATGGTACGTAATGCAAACATAAATATTACAAGAGTGTTACATTTCACAGTCACATTTATACATTATTAGACTAGCCGATTCCCGCGATTTCGTCTGCGTCGTTTATTATCTCAATTGGTTTGTTATATCTCAAATGCAGCGTTTTCGACAAAAACTCCCAGGCGGTTTAACTTTTTCCGACATCTCCAACAATTATCGTTATATTTAAAACAATTTACACAAAACGATAGCAAATTATATACCTAAGCCTTCCTCGTGAATCACTCTATCTATCAATGAAGACCGCATGAAAACCCACTCAGTAGTTTATAGCGAACGGACATACAGACAGACGCGGCGGAGGACTTCGTTTTATAATATGCTTCTAGAACAGCAAATTCTAAATTATTCTGCAAAATAAACGTTATAATTGTTGCAGAATTATATTTTTAAATTCATATTTAAGGAACCTTGACCGCCAAGCCAAGGAATGGAAGTAAACAAGCGACTGTATTTAATGTCGTCATATGTAACCTCGACCATGCAAATCATTATTTCGTTTATAACGACTGATGCAAGCGAAGTATTAATTAAAACACGCGATAATAACGGAAGCAATCGCTTTTCTACAACTATAAATAGAATTATGATAATTATCATTCAATTCTTTGACGCAATTAAAAGGATAAATAATTTCCTACAGTTCAACAATTGAAAGACGAGAAGAACAAAATGACAATCTATATGTTTTTCATCAATTTATGCTCAATATACTTCAGTCTAGAACAGCTTACTTAGGATTTAATAACACTTATATCTACATTACCCGGTATTTGATTTGGTACGTCGGGAAAAAGAGTGAGACAGCCGGCCAAGATCGGTTAGCTTCGGTTTTGTAAAGCGTCCTCTCTATCACACCGCAATGTCTGTGATAGACAAAGACAACGCTTTACGAAACCGAACCTAACAGATTGTCTCGGTCTTTTCCCTGAAGTGCCAAACCAAAATTCGGGTACTGGAACGCATATGTTTAATTAGTTCGCAATGAAGACCGCTGGTCCCTAAACTTGTAAGGGACAAGATTTTTGAAATGGAATCTTCTTTGGCCACGTTGTTCGATTTTTGGTAGGTAGGGAAGTAGATGGTCCAAGAGAAACAGTTACTTACCAAACAGAAGGCTGATGTGAAATGGTTACAGTTGTTATTCATTAGATGATACCTGTAATTAAAATTTAATCCATTGAAAATGTATGCGAACAAATGCAGCCACCACTACACAGATATGTAAAGAAAATAATTTACAAGGACGTAAATTAATTATAGACCAGATTTTAAGAAAATAATATAACAGTTCTTTTGTATAAAGCCGTGAGTCAAAAACCAAAATAAATAAATTATTGTTTCAACCATAGGAAGCTTTGTTTTTTTTTTCGAACTGACTACGCTATTGACCTAGCAAGGTCTTAACAGATTCACCGAACTACTAAGGCGAGAGCGCTTAAGGCACTCAGCCGATTTTATTTGACAACTAGCTCAAGGGTGCACGGCACACCTCAGCTTGGGCTATTGTCTGATATATGCAATTCGCGACCTATTTGAGCTAAACTAACTATTCATACATATATGAGTTGTTGAAACATATATGTGTACCAAGTATACATACCACAACAATTCTTATATATATTTCGTATCGGATAATTTTCTAAACTATTTCAGTTTGATAAGGGAAAAAATAAAACCCTTCCACTTGCATGTGTAAGCGTGTATGCGTGCACGTGTGTGGAGGTGATATGTGTAATGTTGTGGCAGTGATTTTGTGTCATTGTATCACGCGAAGCAGAATAGAAGTAAGATCCTTAATCACTAACATTGTAACATAGTTCATTCATTCATTCAAACTGAGAATTGATAATGCTTGAATTATATGTCACAGCGTCACCACATTGGTATCGTAACAGATTGCCTCATTCAAATTTATAACATATATGGGTAGATTGTGCAGAACCTTCGGTAAATACAAATGATATACTAAATGGTACTTCATATAACATAGAAAAGGACCTAAATAATGATGAGATAATTAAAAGAAAATTGATCAGAAACTGACCTGTCACCTCGAAATTGTTTCCCCAGCTCTGTCACAAGTCGCCTCACTTCCTCTTCGCTGAAGTCCGTATAACCTATATGTACACTTTGCCTGTCAAATGAAATATATTCTTAATTAGGCCTACATATATATTAGACCAGGTATTGGTAAACTCTTAGAGAATATTCCAACTTCCTTATTTAAGGCCAATGAGGAATACATTTTTCATAATCATCACTTATTTATTATTATAGCCTTTATTGCGGAAACTATATTCAAAATATAAACTTTTTTTTTATTTAAGCCTAACACATCATGTTATCGATTGTAGTAATCAGCGTGTCACTTGACACGTAGGCCTCTTCCAGCTGTTTCCAACTTTTTCTACCATTAGTTTTTCTTCGCCAGACCGAACCAACCACTTTCTATGTATCGTCTGTCCATTTTAACTTGTCTCCCTCTTTTCCTTTTACCATCTAGTGGGTACCATTCCGTGATCATTTTTGTCCATTTTATCTTACTATCTCTTGCGATATGCCCTGACCATTCCCACTTTGGTTGCTTAACTTTTTTTATTATGTCTTGTAATTTTGTTGTCGAACTTATTTCTAAACATCACTTAGGTTTATTTTTATACTTTACAAGTTAATCGTTTCAACATAATTTCACCCGATAGTAAGCAATAGAATAATCCCTACCACTGGGCAATGTTATTTCAATATAATATGCTTGACCAAATGTGGTTAATTTTTCATTATAGTATTTCTTTTATATCATAGGAGGCAAACGAACATGTAGGTCAACTGATGTTTGCCCATGAGATGGGGGCCCATCTCCTCATTGCACAGGTCCGGCGGACGAGGGGAGGTAGCTATGGTTTGTCGGTACATCGTGGGGTTTTATTCCGTACGAGTCGGACATAAAGGGGGAAGGTGGCTTCTTAACCATAAGGGATTTCCCCACGTTAATAAAAAAAAATCAATTGTTTTTTTTTTGTTGGGTAAGTATCACCGCTCGTTAGTACACCTCTATCGCGGGTAGACAGAGACATTTTTTCACATGTGTTTTTTCCACGTTTTCGGACATTTTTAGTTTCAACCGTTTCCTTTTTCCATGCAATCTCTTCCACTTCTTTATCTATCTCTTGCTTTCTTTAACGCATTTGGCTGCTATGTTAATAGGAGTCGAAAGCTGTTACTTTTCAATATCCTTCATTTGCCTTGAGACCTTTAGTTCTGATGTCTTTGATTATGCTTCATATATTTCAGCACTTTTCCCTTTAAGTTTTATGTTTGCTAGTTTGTTCTTTCCCTGTTTTGTGAATTAAATTCTTACTGCATTCCAAGATTCTGTGATATATTTGCCTTATCCTTCTCATTTTGGATGTTTCATCTTCTTATAATCATTCTCTATCTACTTACCCATTTTCCGGTTTTTGCGGTTGGTCGAGAGACTGTTTTTAAGTTTAACTGTTTTTAACTGTTTTTATGTTTTTGGTACGAGTTTACTTAGCCTATTTTAGTATTTCGTGATTTGGTCAACTGATGTTAAGTAATCACCGCCGTCCATAGACACTAGCAACACCAGGGAGTCGCAAGTGCGTTGCTAGCCTGTGTTTAGGGGTGACGGGAGTTGGGTCTCCTGCACTTTCACTGACCGAACGAAACGAAACAGTGCAAGCACTTTTAGTTGACGTGGGTGTTTCTGTGTGTCGGGTGGTAGTACCGCACGCGAGCCGACACATTCATGCTGAAACCAGTAATAGCTTCAACGTGGCTCTACCATCTACAATCTTCATGCATACATGTGCGTTTAGGAAATTATCTAAACCACAACCAATATGTCCTTACAGTATGATCATAAATCACTTATCTTCTATACATTATTATTGACAATGGTTTTAAACCATAGCGATGTCAGGTTTATGGTTAGTGTGTTCGGGAACAGTGTCAATCGGCGTAAGTTTGAGACCCTCTGCTTATAGTTAGTAATTAGGTAGATAGTTGAAATAATACCTGAATCGGAACTGTTCCCCTAATTCTCTCTCGTCGCGCGGCGTTATCTCGAACACGCCCGTAAAGGCGTACGGATGCCCTCCGTACGCCCACTCGGACCCGTGTACCTGTACGCCGCTGTGGAACACGCCAACACCCGCACCCGCCGTGTACCTGTCATTGAATGTTTGTCTCGTTACATTTAAAAACGAGCCAATTCGAATGTATACTTCTATACTACAGTAGTAATAATATTATAAAGATGAAGAGTTTGTTTGCTTGAACGTTTCCTTGACAATGGGAAATCAATAGTAGACAAGACATCCGACTATAAATTTTAATTTCAACCTACATACTAGAGCTTACATGACAAATACAATCATTGAGAGATGATAGACGCATGTTAAAAACTGAATATTCATTGAAATCATTGATTCATTTTGAACTGAGCTATGGGCACCGCCATGTTGGCGTTGACTGCACTACCACAGAGTACGTTATATAAATAGAGGTCGCACTCGTTTTTTCCAATCAGCACCTCTATAATACGAGTTTCGAACTAATATCTGTTGGTTATAAATGTATATTTATAGCTAAGTATGTATGCATACAGCGGTACCGCGTAAATAGTATTTATCTTTTTGATCATTTTTATTTGTAATGAATATATTTATCGTAAGGCAAATCTACATCCAAGTATGTATATGCACTGAGTACACCCTCAGGTGCAGGGAGCACACCCTCGTAACGGATACGTAAAGAAAGTGAATGAAAACAAATATTTGAAAGCTGTCAGTTTGAAATGTCAAAATTAATTGTCGACCACCATCTTTTGTTATCAAACTTGCCAAAAAAATTATATTACAGTGCCATCTAGAGATTGAATTTATAACCAAAAATAGACGAGCCTTTTCCATACAAATCCGATTCCGAGAAGTGAAAATAGCGTGTGCTCTACCGCTTGCCTTCTCACTTTAACCCTACTCCGCGGTCTGCAGTAACACACATGCGATAGATGGGCGAAAAAATTTAAAACGATGAAAAAAAAGATTCCCTTTAAAAATGTGAGGTGAAAGATATATCTGCATTATTTATGAAGAATATTTCTAAGCGTTTCTCACCAATTGGTCCAGTACATGTCGTATACGTTGAGAGTGACAGCCGCTTGACCCGGCCGGGGTGCCTGGGACTCTGGCCTCCTGGACAGCAGCGACATGCACGACGGGAACATGGTGCAGATGCCGCAAGACTGCACACGCAAACGCATGTAAATATTACAACACTGCTTAAATTTTTTAAGTGAAATACTTCTTATGAGAGTGTTGGAGTGTTGTAAACACCGGTTCTCGTCCAATCACCGAAGTTACGCAACGTCGGCCGCGATCAGTACTTCGGTGACCGCCTCGGAACAACACGTGACGTTGGCTTTTCGTTGTATTTTTTAAATTAAAATGTTTCTTTGTAATACAAAAGTTTCACTTCTATCGTGTCTCTATGACACGCCTTGTTTTTTATTTAACTACTTTTCAGAGTGAATAAATATTATAATCATCTGTAACACACAGTCTGGAATGAAAGTAACGCTCAAAACAGTCCCCAAAAACTCAGGGAACTTATACTTAAGCTCTAAGTGATTTAAGTTATAGTATAAACTTATGTTTTTGCAAATTCGTCCTTACGCGAATTATTTAAAGTTGTTTTTACAAAGCAGTAAACAAAAAGTCCAAAGACGCGAGTGACGACAGAATACTTTAAAAATGATAATTGTGCGCTCATTTTTTGCGGACGGTTTTCAGCAGTTTACTGACCGTTGAGTTTTTATATATCAATGTCTTTAACTAACAAAAAGATTTTAACGCAGTCGTAGATATGACCAACTGATAACAAATTTATTGATTATCGGTTTCCAGTTATTACTGTTTAGATAATCATCGGCCAGTGTTATCGCAAGGTTAGATAAAGCAAGCGCTATACAACAGCCAATAGATGTGAAAAAGAGAGAACTACACAACGAATATTCATTGCATTATCATGTCACTGATAGAAATCGCAATACGATACAAAACATCAATTTATGCTACAACAGAATAACTAATAACAGTCTATAACAGCGATTGAAATAACAGACAACGTAATTAATAATTATTGTTATTAGTCAACCACAGAAGTCGGGATGTGGCAATAAATTTGGTCAGACCCGACTAAACATCGCCACGGATTACCGACACTATGAGACGTTGTGTTGCCAATTAAATAATAATACACATAAATTCATACAGGGTTAGATAATAAGCCAACGTGTTAAAAACATTAAAAAAATCTACAACAAATTATACAGAAATTTTTGGCGGGAACTCGGAATATCATGCAGTGTTTTTTATTTATAATCTTGTGTTATTTGGTTCTAAATTTTGTATTGGTGGTGTTTTACGTAATATAATTTGGTTATTATTGTGGACAAGTGAAGCGGATGGGGAATTAATACCACAGAGTGCGGATTCTGACTTACCACAAAAACTCCCTGGAAAATTCTAACAAGACGGCCACCATCTTGTTAGTTCATTGAAATGTACGCAAAATACTAGTTATATCATCGCCTACTCGACAATGGCAGTAATAATGTACAAGAAGACCGAGTGGCAAAAAAAAAAACTTTTTTATTTATTCGTGCTATTTCATTCCCAACCAATGATAACTAAAAAGATTAGCGCTTCGATAGCGCCTTGTTAAAACTTGGCTGCCCCATCAATCCGCCCGTATCTAAGCAACATAACATTTCTTTTTCACCACCGATAATGAGAATATGCCATCTTACTTCCACACTTTAATTAAAACAGCGTGGCGTTACAATATTACTTTACGTATGTGTGCGTTATTGTGCCATTTATTTTGAAAAAATATGTAGGTAACGAACGTATCTACACCTTTTTATTTATAATATCCATTAGCTACAACATTCATATGTTCAACACAGAACATATCAACTGCATGCATTACTTTCATATCAATTGTCAACCAATTACATGTATTAAGGTCAATAAAAATATCACAATAGGCCCATTGGATGCTGTAAATTATTCCACAGTCCTATAACTTTTCGAAAGACCTATATCAGTTACCTTTATCAAGTAGAATGTGGAGCACACAATACAGTTACCCTGAAGTATTCTTAAATTTTTTTTTATTCGGCCCCTAAGTAGAATTATATTCTAAGTGTGTTTAAAACAAGAATGTCTGAAAATTTGAGCTCTTAGCCCTTAAGAACCTCAAAAAAACCTTATCTAAATACAAAATATTGTTATCGTTTCGAATATATGTACATAGAATAAATATATAATACTAGCGGACCTGGCGGACGTTGTCCTGCCTTGATAATAAAAAAAATCCTAAAAGTCAACCGCAACGCCACCTACCGGATCCAATTGTGAATCTAAACCAATCTCGGATCCACTGGAACACGCACACAAAGTTTTATTAAAATCGGTCCAGCCGTTTAGGAGGAGTTCAGTGACATACACACGCACAGAAGCAATTTATATATAAAGATGTATATATGAGTATACATGTACAAAATATGCCATCAGAATGAAATCGGCTTCTTTTTCTTAGCCTGGATATATATCCGATATGTATCGGATAGTCCGGTGAAGCTGTAAAGACTTTGCCAGGTCAATAGCGTAGTCAGTTCGAGAAAAAACGACATCTATCGGATTTATATTAAAAAAAAACGGATTTTTGATATTTATTATAAAAATCGGATATTTTCGTATCCTGATTTGTCCTGTTTTAAACACTAACTTACCCGGTCAGGCGTCACTGTGGTTCAGTTATTACATATTGAATTAAAGTTAAAGTATTTTCAAAATCAAAATGTGGCGCCATCTATAACAGTCGTTCCTACAGTTTTGTCTACAAACTAATTTAAAGCGCCATCTATTCGAGACTGATGAAACTTACAATTATTAACAATACTCAACATTGACTATCATTTAATTTATATTTAAAAAATGTTGAGGCCATCAATTATAATATATATTATCCTGTCTCTCATGTTGGACCAAATCCTCTATGTATACATAATGTATATATAATGTAAATCTAACGTGTCTGTACTTTTTTAATTTTAGTGGAAAAAAGTGTTGCAGGCGTCTTGGATTTTTTTAAATATCATTGTAGGCAAACGGCCAGGTGTGTCACCTGATGTTAAGTAATCATCACCGTCCATAGACAATTGCAACACCAGGGGAGTCGCAAGTGCGTTGCCAACCATCTTGGGGACAGGGGGAGTTAGGGAAGGGGGAAGGGAGGGGACCTCCGGCGTTCTCACTGACCAAACGAAACGCAACAATGCAAGCACTGTTACTTCAGGTCGGTTTTCTGTGAGAGGGTGGGTGGTACTACCCCGGTCGAGCCGACCCATTCACGCTGAAACCATTAATAGCTTCAGCGTAGCTCTACCACCTACAAGTAGTAAATATGTAATAAAATAGATTTCATTCATTATTAGAAATGTCTGTCTGTCTGTTTGTTTGAACACGCATCACTGCTAAAGTACTGCGTTCACGATAAAACTTCATAGAAAAAGCATATCCTCGAGTGACATTTAGTCTTTGTTTCATTAAAATCGGTTTACTCTAACAAAAGTTATTGTAATTTTAATGAAGGCGCGACTTAATTACCACCGAAAAGTGGATAAGTAAATGAACATAATTGAGATGATTTTTTTTTTAAATAAGGTTCAACGCGGACGATGTTGCAGGATTTTTTTTTTCGAACTGACTACGCTATTGACCTAACAAGATCTTAACAGCTTCACCGGACTACTAAGGCGAACGCTTAAGGCACTCGGACGATTTTATTTGACAACTAGCTCAAGAGTGCACGGCACACTTGGGCTTGGGCTGTTGCCTGATACATGCAATTCGCGACCTATTTGAGCTAACCTTTTTTTAAATTCTAAGATGGGAAAATCATACATGGATAAAAATAAAAACCCCTCTGCCGCTCATCGCAAATGTGGACCAGGGAACGGTTTCACGACTAGCATACGCCACAACCCTGGCCACGCGCTTGGGTCACCCGCAAGATGGTAAAACGGGGACCCTCGTCTCCTGAAGAGAGATATCTCTCCCCATGCTTCTGTGTTGAAGCAGCGGCTGAGACCGTGCTTTTACGTCTCGGGCCTTCCTTTCGCAGCAAACCTGAAGGCATGTTACGGAGGCATCGGGTGGGACAAATGTCCACCTCTCCTCGCTCGACGACCTGATCTCCTACTGCGCGCCATAGGAGCTTCAGGGTCTATCTCTATAAGTCTCTCAGCCTCCTCTTTCCCCCCAAGCACCTCCTCACAAAAGGACAGGACTGTGCACCATGATCTAAGCTAAGCTAACCATTCATACATATATGAGTTGTTGAAACATATATGTGTACCAGGCATACATTTTTTTTTTAAACTGGGGTTAGACAGATTTTCGAAGCAGCCGATTTCCATCTGAGCTATTTTTGTTGTTTTTTTACATTGGATACACCTCCCACTGCCGGAGGACAGTGAGAGGGTTATGTCAGATTCCTACTGGCTAAAACTTCACTGCCGCCTAACGCATATGTGTGGACCAGAGAACCGGGGTGACGGAAGCAAACTCCGACGCCCTGGTCACGCGCTCAGATCGCCCTTTGATGGTAATACGGGGGATCATCTACTCGTAGAGAGACAAGACTCTCCTTAGCCTCATTCAAAAGTTGCGGCTATCCCGTACTTCTTGTTGTTCTTCAGTTGTTCAGGTTGTTCTTCAGGGAGGCAGTTGGTGGTACCTGCCACCACCACGTCTCCTTCCTCGGTTGGGTGCCAGGCATACATACCTCAACAACTCTTATAGGGAAGATCGGTTGAATAGTTTCGAAGTTCATCGTGGACAAACATGACACTGGATTTCTTTATATTTAGATGATTAATATTCCAAAGATCACCACACGAATTACATGATACACAAGACAGATAAAAATATAAATTAATTACTAATCTGTTCATTAAATTATCGTTTGATAGACAACAGGCAGTTAAATACATAAAGGCACAGTTATCGAACATGCGTCAGTGCGGAAGAGGGGATTAACTTATCATGCTACAAATTAAGTTTATGCATTATCATTGAATCAATAGCTTAGAGAGAGCACTTTGAGCTTAACCGACCATTGTAGCGTTTAGATCATGTGTATCTTACAATAAAACATTTATTGTATCTCAAAGCTAAATCGGTTACAAAGAATAACTTTTCAGTCTATGAAGCCTTCTCTTTATATATGCATATAATCAGGCCTTTATTGTAACTTCGTTTTTGGGGCACGCTAATTTTCGAAAGCTGTAATTTGTCCAGTTTTTTTTTTCAGTTTTTATGGCAATTGTTCGATGTTTATCGAACTTCCCTTTGAGGGCACCGCGTGCCCCCACAAAAAAAAGCCCTGCACTACTTCTAATGCATTTTATATAAAATAAATAGGTTTCTGCACTTCTCCTCCATATAAACTTTAACTATGCCAAATTTCACGTTCATCCGTTCGCCCAATTCCGTTAAAAATGGGTACAAACTTTAGGCTTCATGTATTAATATATATGATATTTAAAATGGCGCCAGATGTAAAAACAAATGACAAATAGATGAACAGTTCACTTAATCAGTTGTAATCAGAACGGTGAAAAAGTTTGGCGGGGACTATAAAGACAGTTGGAAATTTATTACCTACAACCCCCAAATTAAATCGGCTGAGTGCCTTAAGCGCTCGCCTTAGTAGTCCGGTGAAGCTGTAGAGGCCTCCAAAAAGGCCAATAGCGTAGTCAGTTCGAGAAAAAAAAAATTACCTACAACAAATGTACTATTAACTCAATACAATATAATAAAGCAAGTATGTCGAGCTCGATATTGTATCGAGTTCAAATATGGAGTTCATAGACAAAGCGAGAAATCACACGCGTCATCAACCCACGGACTGCCGCTTCCAACTGGGTTATAGAAATGTGTCGGTCAAACCACAGTACGTTGCGATATATTGCCAAATGTATCATTAATAACTTCTATGGATTTGAGCATCAGCTTGTATCGGATATGAAAAGGATTTTTTGTTAATCTATATATTTGTATACATGTATAATCATCGAAAATCAGAAACATAACCAAAGCGACTGACATCTTAAAACATTCTTTAAGACTCAAATGGAAGTGGGCCGGACATGTGGCACGTCTGCAAGACGGGCGATAGACGAAGAAGGTGACACTGTGGACTGGCCCTATGGGTAAACGTTACAGAGGCAGACCTATTACGAGGTGGCAAGATGAGATAGTCAAGTTAGCTGGTCACCACTGGATAGACAAAGCCCAAAATAGAGAACAATGGCAATTCCTGGAGGAGGCCTTCACCCGAGAAGGGGTTCTGGAAATATAACATACAAGTATTTACATTTAAAATTAGAAACATAAGTTACTTAAGTTAGAATAAGAATTTAAACCATGTAAAAAAAAAATGTTAATTTGTTTCCACGAAATATAAGGCTTTTTATTTTTATTTTTTATTTATTTATTATGATCATCTAAAGAATTACGAGTGTTTTGTTTCTGCCACTTTTTTTTACAAAATTGAGTATACAGTCAGAACCGTTAATGGCGACATCTTTTAGTTTAACATACCGGTTCCCGGCTTCAAAATCAAAAACAATTATTCAGTTTAGGCCCTAAGAAGGCACCTATGAAGGTCAAAACTGCCACCGGTTCGGAAAACAACCCAGTCATCGAGAAGAACCGATAAGAAACTCGATCTGGTTTATCTTTTTAACAAATATATAGCATATATTAGGTACATGTCACAAACGTTTTTAATGGATGCACAGAGATGAGTCAATTCCATACTTAAAATACTGTATCTCGAAAACATCACCGGTTGTTTATCGGTTTTTACGAATAAATATAAGTAGTCCCTTCGAGATTTTGACTGTATATATATATTCGGAAACAGTAAAAGAAGATGCAAGATGTATTTGTAAAGTGACACTTTTGGCTGGGTGGGCTTCGAAAATCTGATCGACAACCTTTTTGTGTGATGAAAATTGGTGGGGCTAAACACTGTGTCGGGTAAGTGTTGAAAACAACGGTTTTCGTCCTAAGTTCAATACGTTACGAACATGTCGAGGTCATCGGTAACGCAAACCCAGGACTTTTTCCCTAGCAAATATTTATTATTCAATCGCTTAAAACGGCTGTAAAAGTTTTCACAACAAAAAAAAAATTGTACCAGATGCCTACAGATTTACCAATATAGATAAATTTATTTAATTTTCGACCTAATTCTGTGTTCATTCGTAAAACTCTGGCTGGCTTTATATCATCATATATATTAATACGTGAAGCCTAAACTTTGTATCCTTTTTGGAATTGGGCGAACGGATGAACGTGAAATTTGGCATAGTTAAAGTTTATATGGAGGAAAAGTGCAGAAAGCTATTTATTTTATATAAAATGCATTAGAAGTACATTAAAATAATTAAAATATGCATTACTCAAACTACTGCTTCAATTTTACACAACATATACACACATGTAAAAAAAAAAGACATTTTGACATCTGTCAATAAAGGACTTCAAAAAAGGTTGTGAAGGAGGTTGCTATGCTCGACTGTATGTATTATTTTACTCTTACGTTCCAATTACCCTTTTTCATTCTACATTCAACAATGATATTAACCCTAATAAAATTCAAACTTAAAAAAATCAATGAACTATGGTCGAATGTCGACCACTGGGCGCCCACTAGTAGATTTAAAGTGATGAATTTATTCACTATTGAAAAATCGCGTATATTTGTCGGCATGGTATTTAAATATTTACCACTAACTGTGCCCGTGACTCTGTCCGCGTGGAAACTAATGTAAATAAACAGTGAGTAATAAAATCACTTGAATGTAATACGTCCATTTACTTACCTACTTATATCTCTTATTTATATCGCGTCGTCATTAAAATTACAATAACTTTTGATAGAGTTGACCGATTTTAATGAAACCAAGACTAAACTAAAATTAAGACTAAATGTTACTCGAGCATATTCTTTACGATTTTCTTGGTAATGTTTTATCGTGAATACAGTACTTTAGCGTGTTCAAGCAAACAGACAAACAAACATTTGCAAAAATGATTGAAATGTATCATATTACATATTCCAAGACATCTGCACCTTATGTTTTCACAGATATCTAAACAGTTCAGACACGTTAGAATCACATTCTTATTATATGTACAGATATAGGGTGATTAACCCGTTCGACAAGTTTCATTTTTAAAATATATAGTGTATTTTTAGTTTGTGATTTTATGACTTTGAAATTTGTGAAAAAGTCTATTAACATATTGAATGGTCAATATATATAAGTAATTTAATTGAGTCATCAAAGCACAGACGGAAGTAAATGATCAACTGATACAGAATTCGTACAGTACATACGTAACCGAACCATGAAAATTGATATTTTGGCTCCGAGTCATCATCTATACAATATTATTATTATTATAAAGAGGTAAAGTTTGTGAGTTTGTGACGTTGTAGGGGGTAATCTCAACTACTAAACCGATATTGAAAATTCAAATTTAATTAATTAATTATTATATTCAAATTTAAGTTATTGGTGAGTGTCATAGGCTATATATCAGCACGCTAAGACCAATGGGAGCGGAGAAACAAAGAAGAATGTTTTATGTCTTAGCCCAAAATAACTATTCCACGCGTACGAATTTGCGGGCAGAAGCTATTAACTATTTATAACATCTATACTAATATTATAAATAGTTTTTGAGGTTGTAGGGGGTAATATCTGGGGAGTCGGAGAAAAAATGGTCGAACTAAAATGTTTCTTACGAACGCTGCCTTAACGATGAGGATATATGATTGAGTTCTAGAGAAAAGTTGTAGCTTGATAATGCCTATTACCGCCCAACGAAGTGGGCACGGGTCAGCTAGCCATAAAATAATTTAATGTTTAATGGTTTAGGTTTAATTGGTTTGAACAGGAGTTAAATGAGAGACGGAAAAACTTGTAAAATAAAATACTCTCTAGAATCTTCTACCACTGGCTTTTCACTTAGGTACTCTATATTTCTGATATTATATGTTAGATTAGCTTTTGCTCGCGGCTATGCTCATATTAATTATAGATTTGACGTATCTTAGGGGAATAGTATTTTTTTTTATAAATAATAAGTACACTATGTCCATTTTTTTATCTCCGACAGAGTAAATGCAAATTATTACGATAGTTACGATGTGAAAGCATAACAAAGAAACGCACTTAATTTCGCTTTTCATGTGAATCGCACGCATTGGAGGTGTTTTTTTTTCTCAAACTGACTACGCTATTGACTTAGCTACGTCCTAACAGCTTCACCGGACTACTAAGGCTAGCGCTTAAGGCACTTAGCCAAGGCATTGGCGGTGGTAGAGTCACGCTGAAGCTATTACTGGTTTCAGCATGAATGGGTCGGCTCGACCGGGGTACTACCACCCTCTCGCAGAAAACCGACGTGAAGTAACAGTGCTTTAATTGTTGCGTTTCGTTTGGTCAGTGAGAGCGCCGGATAATCGACCTCCCCTTCCTCACTCCCCCTCCCCCAAACACAGGGTGGCAACTCACTAGGGACTCTATTAGTGTCGCAAGTGTCTATGGACGGTGGTGATCACTTAAAATCAGGTGACCCACCTTTTCGTTTGCCTCCTATGATTTAGAAAAGGTACTCCTTATGGAAGAGCTTTAAAATCCTGATCGGCAACCTTTTTGTGTGACTAAAAGTTGTGGGGGTAAACACTGTGTCGGTTGGAATGTTGAAGACATCGGTTCTCGTCCAATCCGATAAGCAACGTCGAACGCGGACAGTACTGGAATGGTTGACAGCCTGCGAACACCGCGTAACGTTAACGGTTTTGTGGTTTTTTGTTACGTCATAGGAGGCAAACGAACATTTGGGTCACCTGATGTTAAGTGATCCCCACCGTTCATGGACACTTGCTATACCAGGGGAGTCAGAGTTAGAGGAGGGAGGAAGGGAAGGGGGTAAGGAGAGGGGAAGGGGAAGGAAGTTCGGCCGCCAACGCTCTCACTGACCAAACAAAACGCAACAATGCAAGCACCGTTACTTCACGTCGGTTTTCTGTGGGTCGGGTGGTACTACCCCGGACGAGCCGACCCATTCATGCTGAAACCAGTAATAGCTTCAGCGTGGCTCTACCGCCTATACCATGTATTGTATTGTTTTTTAATTAAAAATTTCCTTGTAATACAAAAGTTTCACTTATATCGTGTGTATATACGACACACCCAGTTTATTTTTAAAATATTATTAGTAAGGATTTTATTTAATTTTCTATTATATAAATCATGTAAATTGTATGCGACATTGAGTTCAAGTTGAATAAAGTTTGAACTGATTACCTAACATGGCAATTTGCGTGTCCTGCCAAAACATTTCCTTGACATTTAAGGTCAAAAGAAAATATACTTTCAAAGTAACATTAATATCAAAGTTGGAACTTTGTTATATTGAAGTTTTCTTCGTGTGCTATATTCACCGATCTGTAACTGCAATTTATATTTATTAAACAGAGAGCAGTATTTGATATAAGTACTTCCTTCTAGCGAACTCTAGAAGTTGAGTAAATTTATATATACATTACCGTAATATAATATATAATTACTAGCTTCTGCCTACGACTTCGTCCGCGTGGAATAGAAAGAAAGAAAGAAATACTTTATTGTTGGAACAACCATACAATTAAATTAAATTACACAAACTAATTAGACAGGAAAAGAAAACGCATTTTAAAAATGAAAAATAGATGTCCAACAATTGGCGAACCCATTCAGCAAAAATCTGCAATACTGTAAGTAGTACTGCAGCGCTGATTTTCTATGGGAGCCTATATATGATGATAAACGGACGCTAATGTTAATACAAAATTTGAAATGAACAAACAAATAACACAGACACACGTAACACGTCACGGATGGTCATACTAAAGAGATATAACTACTGTAATCACAAATTTAGGGTTAAACAAAACAAATATAAATGTATAAGGAAAAAGATTTAAAAAATACACACCAATAAACAGAGCTTACAATAGAACTACGTGAATACATTATACGTCACTTTAATTACTGAGTTTGAAATTGCAATATATAATGCTTATACGAGAGTTTAAAGCTAAGTTTACTCTTTTTGGATCGACATGGCGGTGGGATGTTGTTCCAACGATTGGCGGCATATTTAAATGACCCTCTGAAAGCGGTAGTTCTATGGAGAGTTATCGATAATGGATTAGTCATGGTGCGAGAACATGAAAAATACCTGTGCTTATCTTGTCTCCACTCTAACTTGTCATACAGATATTTTGGGATTTTGGTTTTTTATTAGCCCAAAAAAATAACCATATGTAACTCGCGTCGTGTCGCCATTTTTAAGATATTTGCGTCATTCAAAAATGGTGTAATATGCCCACGACGCGGGACATCGAAGCAAAATCTGGCACAAGCATTTTGCACACGCAGGATGGAACGATCAGTACGCCATAATAAACAAGGACCATACACTGTATCACAGTAATTAAGTATCAAAAGAACTAGACTGTCAACAATTAGCTTCCTCAATGTGATACTAAAATACTGTCTAAAGCGATACAGTACTTTTAACCTATAAGAGCAGTTTCTAATAATATTATTTATGTGCGACTCAGAACGAAGGTCCGGGTCGATGAGTAATCCTAAATTACGAATTATATCAACCCTATCTATAGTCTTTCCCATAATCTTTATCGCTGGATTGGCGGATATAATATAATTAATTTGCATCTTGCTCCCTAAAACCATGAATTTGGATTTGGCTGGATTGAGGACCAGTGTGTTTTGCTCAGACCAGGATATTACTCTACTGAGATCCTCATTAATTTTATGAACGGATGCTTCGAGTTCATGATACTTACTTTGTTACTTTGTTGTTTTTATTAATTTGTTGAATAGTTACTTTGGGCTAACGCTCATACGCAGCGGAACCTCTCAGGAGGAACAAATACCCCGATTTTGAAAATTGTGAATTGGTACTCCGCTCCTATCGGTCTTAGCGTGATGATATATAGCCTATAGCCTTCCCCGATAAATGAGCTATATAACCCTGAAGGATTTTTTCAAATCGGACCCGTAGTTCCTGAGATTACCTCCTACAACGTCACAAACTCACAAACTTTATCTCTTTATAATATTATATAGTATAGATAATTTACATTTCACAACTAAGTAATAATTACATTTAGAAGTAGTACAGTATATTTATGACTTCCGTTTAAAATTAACCAATCAAAAGCTAGTAAAGACAATTAAACCAATCACAAGCAACTACATTTAGCGAATGATGTGGCGTATTACTGTGACCATTAAAATGCTTCAAAATAGCATAAGAGTAAAGTACCTCGCACCTGACAATATCGAAAAAGTTATTCATTCCGATATACACGTATGCATTTGTGAATCATGCAATTTTGATTGTATGATTCACAAATGAATATATGTATGAATAGCTTAGAATAGTTTAGCTAGGTTAGATCCGGGATTTCACAGGTAACAGCCCAAGTCGAGGTGTGCCGTGCGCCCTTGAGCATGTTACCTAAAAACAAAATCGGCTGAGTGCCTTAAGCGCTCGCCTCAGTAGTCCGGTGAAGCCGTAGAGACCTTAAAAAAGGCCAATAGCGTAGTCAGTTCGAGAAAAAAAAAATCGAAAAAGTTTATTCACCATAATCAATCCTAGCCTATTAGTGTTATCTCCTGCGAATTACACCAACAACCTGGTCACCCGGCGCTTTAAAAGGCTGACGTGGAATTTTTATAGATCCCTTGATAAAATAACAGCAACAAACAATTCGTATACCTAACCGATTCTTTAAACAAAGCGTGATAGCGCCCACGCTTTCAAATTCACGGATCGCACCGTTGTGGTCGGGCGGAGAATTTCGTTTCAGCACACCCGGCGCGACCCCTTTCGACAGCGTCTCAAACCTAGGTTCGATACGGTGACACCTCAGTCACTAGTTCAACAACACGCAACAGGCATCATACTGCACCCTAGACACGTTTATACAACGTACGGGCATAGGTTCTATAAGGTATTTTTCTTCTGATTAATCAACCTTACAAGCTCGAAATATATTTACGAGTACGTACGTCGCAGATGCATCTACGCATATATGTCTCACTACCGTATACATGTATGGTTAGCTTAGCTCGCTTGGTTAGTTCGAGACTTTAGTTCTGTTAGGCCAACAACGAATAATCAGCTCGAATAAAAATAAGGCAAACCTACTCGTACTTCTAGTGATCTAACTCCAAAAAGCGAAATCTGTGAGAAATCATAGCTCATTGAATATTTTCATAAGAGTAGTCAATTGTATTAATGACCCAGCCAGACCATTATTCAGTATGGGAAACGACATACGGTTGGAGAAAATCCGTCCCTGACCTCACAAGGTCGAGAGCGCGACTCGAAAACGAAACCATTATCGATTCGATAGATATAATTTATTAATCGACGATTTCTCATTACATTGTTTCGTTAGTTAAGTTAAACCAAATTACGTTATTAGTTAGGTCTTACATCATATAGACAAGAAAGTAGTTTAACTAAAAAAAAATGTGTGTGTGTGTGTACTTACGTACACGAGTTAGAAGTTATACTTCTTTGGCGTAGCAAAATAAAAATCTTGTCAAAAAATTTTATCTTTCGCCTTATTCTACGTTTGTAGAAAAAAACGACACTAACAATAATGTAAGTTTTAATACAAAGAAATACAAACAACCAATACAAAGAAACAAAATGTTGACTATAGCTAACTTCAGGGTGTCGGTTATTCATGCCGGTGTGCGCGCGCATCGTAAAAATTTACTCTCATCATTTGCCCCCAACGCGCCAAAAGAAGTATAACTTCAAAAAGTTATGAGTATAAAAGTAGACGGATATAGGAGAACAGGAGGACCTAAAAGGTGTGGATGGATTGTGTGATAAACGATGTGAATACTGGGATGACATCCGCTAGGGGAGAGTGGAAGAGGAAAGTATGTACTGACACTAGTTAGTTGGGATAAGAGTAAGCCGATTAATCTAAAAAACTAAATGAGAAAGAGTCGCGATGGTCGCCCCTTGTTTCAGACTTAGCAAAACCAGTAAGTTTCTTAGGTTTTACAATAAAGTCCCAAAACACATTACCGATTTGCCGGACTGTAAATTTAATCGCCATGTCAAGCGGGTTTTAGTGTCCAAAGGCTATTATAGAGTGGATCAATATGTGAACGATGGTGATGCCTGGAAATTGACTCCTCTCCATGCATCCACTAAAAAAGGTAATGTAAACGTATAATGTATTCGAAATATAAATATTATATATGTTAAAAAGATGTACCCGATCGAGTTTCTTGCCGGTTCTTCTCGATGACTGGGTTGTTTTCCGAACCGGTGGTAGTTTTGACGTTCATACGCGCCCTTATTAGGGCTTAAAGTGAATAAAGTATTTTTGATTTGATTGGAAGACTAAAACACGCTTTTATTAACCAAACTAAAATCTAAAAAACAATTTCTAAATATGGAACGTTTATGCTAAAGTTAACTTCATTGTAAAAAAGCGTGAGATTCTTTTTACTATCGATAACAAACCGCCTTACCAGTGAACTATTTGTAACAATTAATATAAAGTAGCCGACACTTTTGTTACAATGACTTTACCATGAACATTCCATAATCAACAACTATTTTCTGTTTTTTAGTTCAGGTACCGATAGAAGCTTATTTTTTTAACTAGTTTTATTTTTGTAACACGTTTCAAGGTCCAATCACTTAACACATAAGTTAAAAGTTAAAAGCCAACACGGTCGCGACAATGCCTACTACCAGAAACAATGTCGTATTATTATAGAAAAAAACTATTATTATTTTGCAATGTTCAGAATAACTTATAACGGAAGGTCAAAGTGGATTATTTAAATTACATTGAATGAAGTACGTAAATGTTGGAGTTATGTCACCATAAAGGGGAGGTGGGCCTCCGGCGCTCTCACTGACCGAACGAAATGCAACAATGCAAGCACTGTTACTTCACGTCGGTGTTTCTGTGGGTCGGGTGGTAGTACCACCTACAAAGCACCTAAGTTATGCAAGTCCAGTATGAAGATTTTTCTAATAAATCTTACGATTTTGTAAATTTTTTTTTAATTTTTTTATTGTGTAATTTGAAAATCCTCTAACAAAAGAAAGAGACCTTACACTTACTTCACATTATTAAGAAAACGTAACTAGACTTATTACTGGGTTTTGATTTTGATTTTCGTAATTTTGAACATGTAGATGACATAGGATATTTATATCATAAAACTATTTTGTCCCCATGACTTCGTTCATATGAAAATGATTTTGTTGTTTTATAGGACCTTCGTGGTAAATCTAGTTAAATACAAGACAAATAATAAAAACTTTAATCTTATTCATACGAGTGCTCGTCGAGTGGTCAAACTTCGACCATGATGAAAAAAAAACATTTTTTTTTTCCTGATAACACTAAAGCTCGCCAATAGCTACAAACTAAACAAACATATGAAGAAAATCGGCTGAGGAACAGAGAAGGGAGATATTCTTAACCCTTTTCACAGTGCCTATTTATATATAGACCAGCTTCTGCCCGCGACTTCGTCCGCTTGGAAGAGTTACTTTAGATTAACCCTAACAGGAAGCTGTCAAAAGAAAAAAAACATTCTCTCTTCGTGCTCCGCTCCTATTGGTCATAGCGTCATGATATAGCCTGCGTCGATAAACGAGCTATCTGACACTAAAATAATTTTTCAAATCGGACCAGTACTTCCAGAGATTAGCGCGTTCAACCAAACAAACAAACCGTCCGGCTTTATAATATCAGTATAGATGATTGTAGCCTATTAATATCTGAATATTGGACAGTCAATAACTCTTCCAGAGCGGAAGTACAATCTTAAAAAAGGATACAACTTTTAACATCTTTCTAAAAATAACAATACTCCTACTTGAATTAACTATAACGGTTATTATTAAAGGTTCAGATGTATCTCTGAGTGTTACAGGGTAGTTTATATTCTAATACAATTAATATATAATTTACCACATTACATTTGTTACATGCTTGTACGTACATAAAAATGAACCGCCGCCATTTGATATCGTTACTACGAGAACATTCTAGAAGCGTTTCTCGCAATATTTTCCTTCAACGCCGCAACGTCGTACCATTTGATAATATTATTACATAATATAAATATAACTGGCGGTCCCGGCAGACGTTGTCTTGCTTAGATAATTAAAAAAATATCTATAATTCGTCCAATTGCGTATCTAAACTATTCTCGGATCCACTCGAACACGCACACAAAATTTCATCAAAATCGATCCAGCCGTTTAAGAGTTCAGTGACATACACACGTACAGAATAACTTTATATATAAGAAAAGAGTGCGTGTAACCGTCACACGTGATTGAAATAAAACTTGTTATTTAAGTTCCGAATTAGCTGATAGAAGGCACTACAGATAAGTAGCTTTGATTTAATTTGTAACTGACGTTAAACCAGATGGCAGCACAGCCGCGCACCCATATATACATAATTAATTGTATTGTATGATTTTTATTATTATTCAATTTAATATTTTTTATTTGTTTCTAAACTATTTATTGACAGAATCAAAAATATTTAAAAACCGGATGATACAGACACGTGACGCCATATTGCCGTAACGGACTTCCGTTGCATTGTCATCCAGTTACCTCCTAGTCGCGCCTAAAGAAGTTTTACTTCAGAGCAAAATCCTCTGCCACGTCTGTCTGTCTGCCTGTTTGCGATAAACTCAAAAACTACTCAACGGATTGTCATGCGGCTTTCTCCAGTATATACAGTGATTCATGAGGAAGATTTTGGTATGTAATTTTTTATTTAAGATAAGATTTTATTATTATTAGGGCGAGACAACGTCCTCCGGACGCGATAGTTCCTAATATAATTAATTTATTACAACAGTCAAATACCTAAATTGTTTTAAACATATAGGATACATAAGCTTATAATATAAACATTAGTTCTTCATAGTAGCAAAGGAAGCGTTTCTTATCACTATTTCTTGTAATAGATAGTTGAGTTATGTTAAAATGGATATTGTATACATATTATCCTTGTTCAAATATATACACATAACAATTTATATAGTGATCGGCCAACGGTGTTGCGTCTTATCAATCATACGTATGTACAGAACTCCGTTTATATATTTAAATATACCAGGTGACTGTTTAGACAGTAGTAATATTTCTGGAGGACACTCTGCACTCAATTCTCGTTCTAAGTCAATTGAAAAAGTAAGATGCTTAATATTTGACCTAATTATCTAGAAAAATATAAAAATTATACACAATCCTATACGCGTCTACGTTAAAGCACAGTGTCAATGGACGTCGGGTGATTTCATTTTCATTTGAAAGGGAATGTGGGAACGTCATGAACAAAACGAAAGGGTTTATTGCCCGTTTTACTATCGAAAGACATTGATTCCGGGTCGGCCATTGTAGCTTTTGTCACTAGACATTGCAATTAGGTTTATTATTTTATTTACACGTTTGTAGCTATACTTTTCAAAGTCTTAGAACAAACTTTAACTTAGGTTTTCTTGGTTGTTTATTAGTATTTTGTTTTAATATTATTATTTTATATGTTACATGTGACCATGAAGTGTTATATCCTAAAATACTGCGAGTGTCTAAACAGTCACCTGGTATAAAAATCCAGTGTCATGATGTTTGTCCACGATGAACCCCGAAGCTACTCAACCGATCTTAATAAAAGTTGGCATTTATGTATAATTCGGTCCAACTTGAGAAATAGGACAATTTATATTTCGATTAATGACCTCCATATTTTTAACACGTTGGCTGCCAGACGGATTTTCCAAGATTGGGGTATTGTCAAGTCAATTTTAAACAAAAAGATGAGGGTTTTACTAAATGACAAAACACCTTCGCTCAACAATAACTAGATAAAGGGTCACGTACACAATCAAAGCTAAATCCTGTCCGCGTAAATATGTACTTATGTGTAGCAATTTGTTTACTAAGAAAGGGAGAAAAAAAGTTTTAAAACAGTTTTAAGTTCAACCTAATTACAACCATAACACCTAGAAATAAAGTCACAAATGTTCAAAATATCATCTAATACTTACTATAAAACGAGCTAAGCAATAAATTACTCCCCTCAAAAATGAAAAGACATCATAAAGTGAGACATCATTTATTCAATTCAACCTTAAAACGTAATGAATAAAGTACGTTTTCCCGTTATTGTGCGTGGCGAGACTAAACATTTGTATCACAGGTTTAGAATCGGTAATTTTGTTCAAAATTTGATATTATTTGTTAGTTTAAAGCTTAAAATATAACATATTCAACATGTATTTAGCGAAAGTAAGATAGGCCGTTACATTGCTTTTTCGGGTATTATTTTTGCATCTTTTGAATACACTGCGGCATGTGAAACGGGCTTACATTGGCTGTGTTTCAAACAAACTAAACAAAATAAGGGCACACATTTCAAGTGAGCTGTTATTTACCGAGGCGTATTTTTCGCACCGACCCTTTATCTAGTTATTGTTGATCGAAGCAAAACACCATCGATATGACAGAAAATAATGTCTGAAAATGGAACATTTTAAATGGTGAAAATTTTACAATTATCTGACAAAGAGTTAGGTGACTTTACTAGAATGGATATGGGAACTTATTACGAAATGGCTGTGCCCGCGACTTCGTCCGCGGGGAACTTATTGTACAAAACAGTGATCTTTGATATACTGAACCGATTTTAACGGAACAAGGATTAAATGTTACTCGAAGATATGATTTATGATTGTCTTGAAGTTTCTTCATGAACGCAGTACTTTAGCAGTGATGCGTGTTCATACAAACAGACAGACAGATAGACATTTCTAAAAATTACTGAAATGTACTTTTTACTTATTTCCTAGACACCAGCAACAATTTTTTTCTTTACAAAAATCTAATAAGTACAGGCACGTTTGAGCTACATTCTTATTATATGTATAAACTTGCCTCTGCCCGCGACTTCGTTCGCCTGGTATAGTTACTTTGGGCTATAACGCTAACACGCAGCGGAAGCTCTTAAGAGGAGAAACTACCCGATTTTGAAACAATCTTCATTAGTGCTCAGCTGCTATTGACCTTAGCGTGATGATATATAGCCTATAATCTTGCTCGGTAAATGATCTATATAGCGCTGAAAGAATTTTTCAAATCGGACCAGTAGTTCGTGAGATTACCCCCTACAACGTCACAAACTTACAAACTTTACCTTTTTTTTTTCGAACTGACTACGCTATTGACCCAGCAAGGTCTTAACAGCTTCACCGGACTACTAAGGCGAGCGCTTAAGGCACTCAGCCGATTTTATTTTGACAACTAGCTCAAGGGTGCGCGGCACACCTCGGCTTTGGCTGTTGCCTGATACATGCAATTCGCGACCTATCTGAGCTAACCTAAGCTAAGCTAACTATTCATACATATATGAGTTGATGAAACATATATGTGTACCAAGCATACATACCTCAACAACTCCTATATATATTTCGTATCGGATAATATTCTAAACTATTTCAGTTTGATAAGGGAAAAAATAAAACCCTTCCACCTGCATGTGTAAGCGTGTATGCGTGCACGTGTGTGGAGGTGATATGTGTAATGTTGCCGCAGTGATGTAAGATTTTGTGTCACTGTAACGCGCGAGCAGCGTACTCAAGGGCTCCACGCCGAGGGAACGGACCTAGGTTTGAGCTGCTGCCGAGGGGGGCCTAGTCTGGTCAAACTTTACCTCTTTATAATATTAAGTATAGATTACTACAGTTGTTGCATAGCATCAGCAGTTATTACAAAAGTTAATAGAGATATTTAAAACGCGGTAAAATGATAGATCAAGTAGTACTGACAAAACAACTCACCTATCCTAGGAATCTCTAGTTTAACAAAAACTTTAACAAAGAACACACACAAGTATATACGCAAGACTATAAACGTACACAAGGACTTACCGAATGCGATATCTAGCTACTTTATTCGTCTTTTGTAAGTACAATCAATAACAAAAGCATTTTAGTAAAGATTAATTGTTAATATATATTTTAGCGCGCGGCCTTATTGTCTAAAGCAACTAATATAGACAAACTTTGAATGAATGTTTACCATTTTTTAAATTTAAATAAATCCTATTGAGGTATAAGATTTTATATTTAATATGAAGCTACGTTCAGACCGATCGTTATAGGTTATGTTTTATCTTTATTAATTTTTACATTGTTTATATTACAATATATAGTATATATTACAATCATAGGTGAAATAATCGTGAATTAGTAGACTTCAGTAATCATTTATTTTCCTACTTGAGCAATAAATTGTCTTTGAAGGTAATTGTATTTTGTGCAAATTCCAACAAAACGGTGGCCCCATTGTTATAACTTGCCAATGAGTTTTTGTGATACCTCAGAATTCATGCCACGCGATATTATTTCCCATCCACTTCACTTGCTCACAATAATCACACTATTTTTATATAATGCCACCTCACTTCTATCTATCTATACATATAATAAAAATGAAAATCTAACGTGTCTGTACTTCTTCGAAATTTGTGGAAAAAATAAATTGCAGACGTCTAAGAATAAGTAATAGCATACATTTAAATAATTTTTAGAAATGTTTGCCTGTTTGTATGAACACGCATCACTGCTAAAGCACTGGCTTCACAATAAAACTTTAGCAAGAAAATCATATCTTCGAGTAATATTATATAGTTCATTTATCGAGATATAAATACTATAGGCTATATGTCGTCACTCTAAGACCAGTAGAAGCGGAGCACCAACGAAAAATGTTTCAAAATCGGGCTTTTTTTCCTTTTGAGAGCTTCCACTGCGTGTTAGTATTATCTCAAAGTAACTATAACACGCGGACTAAGTCGCGGGCAGAAGCTAGTACTAAATATCGGCGGTGGGGAATTTAGGGGGGAATTTGTCGCTGCCGAGTGTGGTTTCGACCATGATCGGCAGCGAACAGGCTTGGCGAGCTATGGCCTCCTTCTGCGAGGTCATCTCGCAGAAGGAGGCGGTGGAGTGGGCCCGCGAGGTAGATCCTCTAAGTGGCCCTCTCCGCCAACGGAGGGCCGGCGGGAAGAGGCGGCGTTTTGCCCGACTCCTCCCGCCACCGTAGCCGGACCTGAGGGGATGGGCCGGGGGGCCCATCTCCTCATTGCACAGATTCGGCGGACGAGGGGCAGCCGGTGTGTACCTGGTTGCCTCTCTATAGGTAGGAGCCCGGCAGTCACGGGGAGAAGCATAGATCGATCCCTTGCCGTCCCAACAATACGGTCTGTCGGTACACCGTGGGGTTTTGGTCCGTGCGAGTCGGACATAACCCACCCTCTCCCCTGGGAGGGTGGCGTATCCATAAGGGATTTCCCCACGTAAATTAAAAAAAAGGGTCAAATAACTCAAGATCATGAACAAAATATAAAAGCCACTACATGATAGACTAAGGTCTCGTCAAAAACACAGTAATAATTCAATAACGTCACAAACATCAACTATTTAGCTACAGCATCCAATTGCAATAATTACTTCAAACTATTTCAGTACAGTGATATTCAATTTAGAATATACGTAGAAGTATATTAAATCATGTGTTTCATCGTAACAAAAAATATCGTGAAACAAATTTGTCACCGATTGTACATGATATGCAAAAAAACACTACGAATGTGTTTGAAATGTTAATTTTGTACAGGTGACATTATGCTTTTGAACTATTTTATAAATGATCGTGGCAAGAGACATTGGATCGTTTTATTTTTATATTTCTTTAGATTAAAAACGTTGCAGTATTTTTTATTCCAAAATAGATATGCTTAACTTCGTGATTTAAATAAGTACCTAGTACGATATTTTCACTTTTCATAATGGGATTTGTATGGAAAAGCCACTACTTTTAGCCATTACTCTGTATGGAAAATGCTCGTGTATTTTTGGTTATAAATCCGCTCTGTAGATGGCACTATTATGTAATATTGTTGGCAAGTTTCATAAAAAAACGCAGCGTACCGTGGCGTTAAGGGGGATACGGGGATACCGCACGGTGTCCTCGGGGGCGGCCATGGTGCTGGCCGGCTCCCTTCCCTGGGAGCTAGAGGCGGAGGTTCTTGCCGCCGTATATCAATATACGGCGGTTAAGAAACGGATGGGGGAGCCTCTAGCTCCCAGAGAAATAGAGGAAAGAAGAAGAGAGAAGAGGGATGAAGTGGTGGAAAGGTGGAGGCGGGACCTGGCGGACGCGCGGTACGGTCGATACACGATCGACGCCGTCCGCCCGGTCCTGCCGGATTGGCTTAATAGAGGATGGGGCTCCCTGACGTTCCGAATGGTGCAGGTCCTGACTGGACATGGTTGCTTCGGTTGGTACCTGTACCGGATAGCACGCAGGAAGCCGACTGCCGTATGTCATCAGTGCGGCGTTGACCCGGACACCGCGCAGCACACTCTGTCTGAGTGTGCTGCGTGGGAGGAGCAACGTCGCACTCTGGCTGCGGCGGTAGGGCAAGATCTGTCACTGCCGAGCGTGGTTGCGGCCATGCTCGGCAGTGAGGAAGTGTGGAACGCAATGGCCGCCTTCTGCGAGGAACTCGTCTCGCAGAAGGAGGCGGCGGAGAGGGTTCGTGAGCAAGATCCTCAAAGTGACCCTCTCCGCCAACGGAGGACAGGCAGGAGGAGGCGGCAGTTTGATCGCCTCCTCCCACCGTAGCTGGACCGGGGAGGATGGGTCGGGGGACCCATCTTCCCATTGCACAGGTCCGGCGGAAGGAGGAGACGGCCGGTGTGTACCCGGCTGTCTCCTAACAAGACGGGGCCCAGCGGCGGCGCTTTCGCTACTGGGCCAACCGCTGGGGCGGCACGATGAAGTTTATAGAGATCTCGTGCCGCCCCAACTATAGCGGCAGACGTACACCGTGGGGTTTTAGTCCGTGCGACTCCGACATAACCCACCCTCTCCCCCGGGAGGGTGGCGTATCCATAAGGGATTTCCCCACGTTAAAAAAAAAAAAAGTTTGATGAAAAAAGATGGCGGACAACAATCAACTTTGATATTTCAATTTGTCATCTTTCAAATATCTGTTTTCATTCGATTCGTTTACGTACGTGAAAGTGCTTCGTTCAATTTTGCTGCTTCCAACAAACCATTTTATCTATCTCCGTATCTACCTATAAACATTGACTCCTGCATACACTTGGATTTTGATCTGCCTTTCGAGGAATATGTTCATTACAGATAAAAATTATTAACAACTTGTATGCGATTTACGGTGTACCGCTTTATGCATACATATATAACTATAGATGTACATCTATAACCAACAGATATTAGTTCGAACGTCGTATTATAGGCTTATAGACTGTTTGAACGAGTGCGACCACTATTTATATAAGGGACTATGTGGTACCTAGCTCTGCATATTTTGTAAGCGGTAAAGCCACGCTGTAGCTATTAGTAGTTTCAGCATGAATAAATGAAGTAACAGTGCTTGCATTGTTGCGTTTCGTTCGGGCAGTGAGAGCGCCGGAGGACCATCTCCCTTCTCCCTATCCCCTCCCCCATACACAGGCTGGCAACGCACTTGCGACACCAAGTCGCTAGTGACTATGGACGGTGGTGATCAATTAACATCAGGTGACCCACCTGCTCGTTTTCCTGCTTATGATATATAAATTTTTTTTTTGAAAACATGATTATTATAATCAATACGCGTTCAGCGACGTGTGTTTTCTTACCGTGGAGAAATGTGGCAAACGGTGCGCCGTTTACGTATGTTCTTCTGTATAAAAAATATATATTAGGAGAAATAATGCAGATAAAGACACGAGAGTCAGCTAGTGTAACTATAGGATTAAGACCATTACAGTTTGTTTGCTAATTCCTTTTGTAATCTGACAGATAATTGAACTCATTTCGTGTTTAATAGTGGATTTAGACCGACTTTTTTTTTGAAGCGGTTGCGAAGGCCGTATGTTATAATTGGTGATGTAAAAGCATTTGCCAGTTTACGTGACGAATTTCTTACGATATCGTTTATATTGTCCTCAATTTATGAAACGTAAAGCAAATGTATGGACTACTTTAAATCCACTTTCTAGAATGATATTTAATTGTTATTTTTATCAGTTTAAGGAAGAGGTTCCCTGTTTCCCAGTAAATTTTTTATACACGATTTACTCAAAAACCATACGATCGTTTTTTGTGATTCTTTTATTACAGTCACCTCTATTTTATGTTATAGCAGGCAAACGAACAGGTGGGTAACCCGATGATAAGTGATCACTACCGTCCATAGACAGTAACAACACCAGGGGAGTCGCAAGTGCGTTGCCAACCGGAGTTGGGGGGAAAGGGAGGGGGGAGGGGGAGAGCATTCGTGCTGAAACCAATAATAGCTTCAGTGTGGCTCTACCACCTACAACCTATATAAATATAAGTAGGTTTTAGTATGTAAATTATAAACAAGGAGTTTATATACGTACAACTGATTGTTCATTCCGATTTACGTATAATACACGCGCCATGTTTTTTTGTTTATTTTTTTATGTAAGTTAAAAAAAATGTTACTATACTATTAAAGAGTTTTTTTTTTAATATACCATTGGTGGCAAACGAACATGCGGGTCACCTGATGGTAAGTGATCGCCGCCGCCCATGGACACCTGCAACACGATAGGAATCACAGATGCGTTGCCGGCCCTTGAGAAACGAATAGGCTCGTTTCTTGAAAGTTGTTAAATTGTAATGGTCCGGAAACACTACCTACTGGAAAAAAATTTTTGCAACTAATCTTCTAATAAATTATTACTGCCAATTGTCGAGTAGATAATAATATTAAAAGTTTCTTGCGATCATTTCAATGAACTAACAAAATTAGAACTTTCCAGGAAGTTTTTGTAGCAATTCGGAATTAATGCCCCGTGGTATTATTTCCTATTCCCTTCACTAGTGCACAATAACCAAACTATATTACGTAATACACCACCAATATTACAAAATGTAGAGCTAAATAACAATTTATTTGTATAACTAGCTGTACCCGCAGCTCCAAACGCGTTTTTAAAATCGTATTAAAGAATAATAGAATTGTGAGACTATGTACAATTACAGAAACGCTCTTTAAAGACAATTGTAAGTACGACGCGCACGCCACTAAAAGTAACATGTAACGTGTACATTAGATATATAAATACAAAGAGCGTGCCAAATGAGGTTTGTCATCAGCATAATATTTGGAACCATAACCAACCATATAACTACCTCAGTGCTCACTTACACTGTATAAGGAACTATTGAAACAATAACTAAAAATATTATTATAAAGATTTATATTTACATTACATTTAATATACATTGCCCTTATTATAATTAAGATTTAGTGACTATACAAAAAATAAACGCTTGTCTGTTCCGCAACAAATTGTATTATGGAACTCTTTACGTAATACTCTTATTAGGAAGACCTCTATATCATTAATGTTATTAATAATTATAATGTCGAATTGTAAACAATAAGCCGATAATTATTTCTGTCATTAAAAATAAAGAATAAGTTGAAATCTTGCTAAATTTCATGCAGACAAAGTCGCGGGTAACAGCTAGCCTAAAATAGAATAACCACAATTACTTTTTATTAGGTTCGTTATCTACCATTGAAAGTCCCGTGAAAATCGATGTAACCGTTTTGGTGATAGCACAGCGGGCGAAGCCACGGTTAACAGCTAGTATAAACTAAAATTGCTTAAATTACTTTTTATAAGATCAGCTATCTGCCAGTGAAAGTGATCTGAAGATCGATCGAATCGTTTTGAAGATAGCATGGCAGACGAAGCCGCGGTTAACAGATAGTCTAATTTAAAGTAGCCTAAGTAACGCGCTGTAATTTTCTCTATCTGCCAGTGAAATTCCCGACAAAATCGGTTCAGCCGTTTCGAAGATTACCCGGATCAAACAGACAGACAGACAGACCGACAAAAATTTTAAAAATTGCATTTTTGTTATCAGAAGCGTGTATACTTTCATACCCAATCAGTGAAAAAATTTATTTTGATATTACATACACACACTTCATTTTTATTATATGTATGTATATAGAAGAAGATAGATAGAATAGATGAACTATGCAAACAGTCAGTGTTATCGAATGCAACTGTTACGCCATGCGCCTCCGGAATACGTGCGTTTGCTGCGAATAATTGAATGCTGTAAGCAGCGGCGCGTTTTTTTTTTCTTGAACTGACTATGCTATTGACCTGTTAAGGTCTTTACAGCTTCACCGGACTACGAAGCAGCGGCGCGGCTCTCGGCGCGCTTTATATACCTGCGCAGACGTGTACAACCTACATCACCAGCCTAAGCTGAACCCAATTTCATATGATTGATCATATAGATCTGAGGTCAACTGACATTGGTTATTTTAATTTTCCGAAACTGATCATTTTTACCTTATATTTATTATTATTATGTAATCATAATTTTATATAGACCATTATTATTATAATGAAATTTAGTAAAGTTGCAGTCAATGCTACTGAAAAGAGAAAGAACAGTAGATAGATAGTTTAACAAATGTTCGACGTGATTCTTTAAATTGGCATAACTTTTTTATTTACGAACCGATTGACATGAAACAAACACTAAATGTTAAGTGAACCTTACCACGATATATCAGTGAAAACCAAATCGGATAAGGCGTTTCTGAGATTAGCGTGCACAAACGCACAGACAAACAGACAAACAGACAAAAATTCTAAAAATCATTGTTTTGGGTTCTATTGCATTTATAAAGACCCCTAATAATAGTTTTCCTCATATATACTTAATGTACAGACAGCGGTCAGATACATTTTTATTATATGTATAGATTAATTGGCAACACAGCGTCTCATAGTGTCGTAAATATCGTAGCGATATTTAATCGAGTTTGACTATAAAAAACCACTACATGACATTCCAAGATCCCGCCAAAAGTTCTAACAAACAGTGTATATAGGTACAATTGATTGTCCGTACCGTTTTACGTATTTCGACACGCGCCATTAAAACGTAAACACTTTAACTAAAAATAATCAGTTTACGCACGCACGTGCGTTTATAGACGTTATCTGAACTCCAAATAAATATTACATTATAATTAAGTATATTTATATCGTGGTTCCGTGAAATATCAATATTTATTTTTAACTATATATTTCACGTGAAACGGAAAAGGAATAAATAATAGTTAAAAAAAAAACAAAAAAAACACGCTTTCATAAAAAAACAGAAAATAAAATTTAATCAATTTAGATTAAGAATAGTGTAAATTACAAATAAATGTATATTTTTGTAAAAAGTGTCAAAAAAATGATAAAAATACTGATATCTAGAGGTGCTGATATTAACAGTGACGCATGTTTTTTTAGTTTTTTTTAAACTATTATATATAACTTTTTTTTTCGGATTATCGCATTGTTATCGACCTTTCACAGGTGTGCAAAGTTTGAATTAAATCTGATCGTTCAAAGTAGGACAAAATCGAGCTCAAAGGGCGGACCCCTTTGACAAACATACATACATACAGGTGAAGCTAATAAAAGCGTGATAAAAAAGAGGTTATGTAATACGTTCATTTTCAGCCAACTTGGACTTCTAGTAGGTGTGAATGTGGATACACAACATTTTTGAAGTGAAACTTCTTTAGGCGCATGAGGGTAAAATTTATGCAACGGAAGTGACGTCATTTGCAGTAAACGCAGATTTCTCATCTATTTTTCAAGTCTCGGAAACCTAAAGTTTTAGATTTGTATAAATATAAACAAGACTTATAAATTAGTTCGCCAAAGAAGTTTCACTTCTGACATGTGCACTTTGTACGCACGCACTTTTTTTTTTAACGTTTACGAGACCATCTTTCTCTCTTTCTCACAATTCAACTAGTTCAAAAAAGTTTCGTAACATACATTTAGTTGCTTCGTAACGCAAAGGATATTTTAATTGTGCGCAATTTTAAAATTTAAATATCTTCTTAAATATTTCTTAGAATTATATCCTGCAAAGAACAATCTTGATTTACATTAAATCTCAAAGATAATTAACATATTTAAATGAACAAAGGTCAAAACAGCTTCACAAATATCCTGTTAATGTGAGTTATCTCTATACTAATACTAGCGGTCCAGGCAGACGTTGTCCTGCTCTGATTATGAAAAAATCATTGACAAATTATACACTAATAACGTTCCTCATGAATCACTCTATCCACTGGTGAAATCCCGTGAAAATCCGTTCGGTAGTTGTTGTGTTTATAGCGAACAGACAGACAGACAGACAGACGCGATAGGGGACTTTGTTTTATACTATGTAATAAAATGATGAAATGATTATAAAGAGGTAAAGTTTGTGAGTTTGTGACGTTGTGGCGTTGTAGGGGGTAATCTCAGGAACTACTGGTCCGATTCGAATAATTATTTCAGAGGTATATAGTTCATTCATCGAGAATGGTTATAGGCTATATATCATCACGCTAAGGCCAATAGGAGCGGAGCACAGATGAAAAATGTTTCAAGATCGAGATGTTTTTCTTTCTTTTTGAGAGCTTCTGCTGCGTGTCAGCGTTAGTCCAGAGTAGTAACTATTACTACGCGGACGAAGTCGCGGGTAGGGGCTAGTACTATATAATGTATGAATGAATACTCTATTGCACTTATGGGTGTGTACACTGGAAGCATAATGGCACAAGGCATTTTCTTCCAGCCAAACAGCGGTATTGTTATCAATCAAAGACGTGCATTTATTATCATCTATTTTAAATTAACCGTCCGGAAAAAATCTCTAATTAATAGTAAAAACCGTATCAAAATCCGTTGCATAGTTTAAAAGAACTAAAGACAGAAACAGACAGACGGACCGCGGGTAGCGACTTCTCTATACAATTTATTAACTTTCAATCGGAATAATATACATCTGACTTATCTCTCAGAAACTGTACCTTTATTTTTGACTAGCCTCAGCCCGCAACTTTGTCCGCGTTAAATACCTACTAACGCTAACACGCAGCGGAAGCTCTCAAGTGGAAACTATACCCCGATTTTGAAACATTCTTCATTGATGCTCCGCTCGTATTGGTCTTAGCGTGATGATATGTAGCCTATAAACCATCCTCGATAAATGAGCTATAAACCAAGGAAAGAATTTTTCAAATCGGACCCGTAGTTTTTGAGATTACCCCTTACAACGTCACAAACTCATAAACTTTCTTTTACCCTTTGTAATATTATAGTATAGATGAAAGTACCCTATGCCTTTACCCGTGTCCTATATAATATTAATTTCAACTAGTTTTGCCCGCAACAACAACGCAACGCAAACAAACAGACAGACATTTACTAAAATTGATTGAAATGTATTTTATTACTTAATCCTACACACCTGCTGATAACAAAATGACGAAGATCTAAAAAATAGTGATGTTATACGTTATATGTATATAATATATTAATTGTATAGATAAATTAATAACGTACTTAATTAAAAAACAAAAATACCTTTTTCGACGACATGGTTATATTCACTTTCTTCTTCATTTCACTTTTTAACTAAATTAACACATCAAATTCAAGTAGGCACATGAAAATAACTCAATGAATAATTATAGACACCGCCACATTGCCGCAAAGCGCTTTAAATACTGCCTCCGGCGGGTTTCGCTTGAGAAACTCGACGGCCAATATATAATGACCTATGATGTCCGCTCACAATTAACCTTTTAATGAAACTCCAGGGGCGCAATTGTTCTGGACTATGTTATAATTTTATCACGAACATAAATTATTAGGGTTCCTTCGCGTGACTGTATAAAACCAAACCGACTGGCTCGAAAAATAAATAAGGAGCATTTTGTATTTATTATTGGGAACAAAACGTAATTATTAGGGGTGTGCGAATAATTAGAACTTACGAATTATTCGTTCCGAATCGAATAATTCGAAAATTCGAATTTTGATTTTTTTCCGATTTATTCGTAAACTATTAAATTATTGTACCAGATGAAGTTTTTTTCGGAATCTCTTGCCATCTAGATTTTTTATGGTACCGACAGAGATGAACATTTTTTTTGAATGTCAAAAGCAGGCAAACGAACCGGTGAGTTACCTGATGTTAAGTAAGCACCACCGTCCATAGACACTAGCAACACCAGGGGAGTCGCAAGTGCGTAGCCAGCCTGTGTATGGGGGAGGGGTAGGGAAAGAAGAAAGGGGACGGAAAGAGAGAAAGGAGGTGGGCCTCCGGCGTTCTCACTGGCCGAACGAAACGCAACAATGCAAGCACTGTTACTTATTGTTGAAAATTACCAATTGTATTCTCTGGGTAATTGATTTTTAAACGAAAAGTATATTATTCGTAAGTAGAATATTTCGATACACGATTTAAAGGAATTGAAATAGAAACAATTGGAAATTCAGAGATATTTCATTAATTCGCGAATTATTCGATAATTTTCATCAAAATATATAAATATCAATATTCGATTCGATTCCCACGATATTTGCACACTCCTAGTAAACATGTATTGTGCTAGCTTCTGCCCGCGACTTCGTGCGCGTGGAATAGTTACTTGGGGTTAACTAACACGCAGCAGAAACTCTCAAAAGGAAAAAAAAGGAAGGGAAAGGGGGGAAGGAGCTGGGCCTTCGGCGCTCTCACTGACCGAACGAAACGCAACAATGCAAGCACTGTTACTTATTGTTGAAAATTACCAATTGTATTCTCTGGGTAATTGATTTTTAAACGAAAAGTATATTATTCGTAAGTAGAATATTTCGATACACGATTTAAAGGAATTGAAATAGAAACAATTGGAAATTCAGAGATATTTCATTAATTCGCGAATTATTCGATAATTTTCATCAAAATATATAAATATCAATATTCGATTCGATTCCCACGATATTTGCACACTCCTAGTAAACATGTATTGTGCTAGCTTCTGCCCGCGACTTCGTGCGCGTGGAATAGTTACTTGGGGTTAACTAACACGCAGCAGAAACTCTCAAAAGGAAAAAAAAACCCAATTTTGAAACATTCTTCATTGGTGCTCCGCTCCTATTGGTCTTAGTATAATGATAGCACTCCTGGATAAATGAGCTATCTAACACTGAATTTTGGTAGTCCGGTGAAGCTGTTAACCTTGCTAGGTCAATAGCGAAATCAGTTCGAGAAAAAAAAACAATGAATTTCTCAAATCGGACCAGTACTTCCCGTGATTAGCGCGTTCAATCAATCAAACTATTCAGCCAAATAATATTAAGTATAGATTACCGAAGCAGTATCCAGAAGTACACGCCTTAGGAGCACTTTGACGCTATTATTTAAAAAAAATTCAAGTGCTATGTCTGATAATTCAAAATGTAAGAATTTCTTTTAATCTACATGTTTGAAATTTTTTTCTTTTTAATCTATTTTGAAATCTAGTTTAATTTCAGCCTACGATAATTCCTCACTGATATATAATAAATTTACCTAAAACCTTCAGCTGTCAGACACATTTTAATCTGGTTATAGTCGGAGTAAACAAAGAAAAAATCGGTAGGTCATTAACATAGTTTGATAAACCTCCTTTTCGAAGATTAAAACTGATTAAAAATGTTGTTAAGCGTCATACATTTACAATTATTGGAGTTCCGTCATAAAATATTATCTAAACTTTGTTCGGTCTGTAAGTTCGAAATCCGACGTATGACAATGAATTTTTCTAAATACACCTACATTTCATTGAAATTGGTAATACTATTGGGCGACGGTGAAGGAAACCATCGTGAGGTAACTTTAATATGAGAAATTAAATTGAGGTGTAAGGAGTTTCAAATAACATCTAAGACTCGAGACATCCAAGCCAATGTCACCTGCACGTGGTGCACCCTGCTGAATAACGAACGAGGCAATGGCGAAAGCGGGGTGGTAGGGTTTTACCGCCTGACTGGGTCGCAACCACCATGTACATGGCGAAAAAGCCCGTCATAGTGATTCGCTTCTGCGGGTCGCGTTTCGGGATCAGCCTGTGCATATTCAGCTTTTCGCTGGCCGGCATGACAGCGGCGACCTGCGATGGATAGTGTGTCACTCGGTGGTCGCCATTGTTTTTCGATTGTACTGTGCTTACCGTTAGGCACAGTGCGGTCATTTTGCCGCGCTACAATAAAAAAATAAAAAAATGAAATGAATTATAAACTACATACCATCACGCTAAGACCAATAGGAGCGGATCACCAATGAAGAGTGTTTCAAAATGGTTTTTTTTTGAAGTTATACTTCTTTTGGCGCGTTAGGGAAAAAAGATGAGAGCAAATTTTTACGATGCGCGCGCACACCGTCACGAAAAACCGACACCCTGAAGTTAGCTATAGTCAACAATTTGTTTCTTTGTGTTTGTTGTTTGCATTCCTTTGTATTAAAACTTTCAATATATTAAATACCTTTTTTCTATTGTTAGTGTCGTTTTTACTACAAACGTAGAATAAGGCGAAAGATAAAATGTTTGAAAATATTTTTATCTTTTTACGCCAAAGAAGTATAACTTCTAACGCGTGTACATAAGTACACACACACACATTTTTTCCTTTTGAGAGCTTCGGCTGCTAGTCGAGTAGTAGAAGCTAGTCCTAACTAATATTATAAATGCGAAAGGAGGTTTGTTTGTTTGTTACGGTCTCACGCTTTAACCGTTCAACCGATGATCATGAAAATTCGTATACGTGTTGTTGGAAGTAGACGACAGGACATATGGTACTCTTCATCAAAAAAAAAAAATAGGCTGTTCCCCATTGGATAGAAGACAGAAATGTACATTAGGACAGATGAAGCCGCGAGAATATATATTTTTTTGTAAATATCTTACGATGCAACCGAACAGGATGCCAAGTGATCACCACCGACCATAGACACTAGCAACACCCGGGAAGTCGCAAGTGCGTTGCCAGACTGTGTTTGGGGGAGGAGGGAGGGGTGCGGAGGGGGAGGATG
>MU158753.1:858950-930527 GCA_015888305.1 Antheraea pernyi | reverse complement strand
GGAGGGGGAGGATGGGGGAGGGGAGGGGGAGGATGGTATCCGGCACTATCACTGACCGAACGAAATGCAACAATGCCAGCACAGTTACTTCACTTCAGTTTTCTGTGAGTCTGTTATATTAATATAGTATCAAAATGAAAAGCTATTGAACAGATTTTCATGCGGTTATCACGAGTAGATAAAGTGATTCAGGAGGAAGGTTTAGATATACAATTTATCAAGGTTTTTTAAATTACCAGAGCGGGATAACATCCGCCGGATGGGTTAGTATGATTACATATAAAATCCAGTGTCATTATGTTTGTCCACAATGAACTCCGTAACTACTCAACCGATCTTCATGAAAGTTGGCGTTTACGTATAATTTGGTCCAACTTGAGAGATACGGTAATTTATATTTCCATTAATTGCCTCAATATTTTTTTATTACAAATTAAATGATTGTCGATGTTGTTTATTGTTATTAATTGTAAGTTTCATCAGTCTCGAATAGATGGCGCTTTGAATTAGTCTGTTGACAGACAACTGTAGGACCGACTGTTATAGATATCTCATAGATGGCACTACGTTTTAATTTTGAATTTTCTTTTTCAACTCCAGTTCATGTAACAACAGGTGCCACAGCAACGCGTGGCCGGATCGACTAGTATGATTATGGTTTTTCATTGCGTATAGTCAATTCCCGTGGAACATCAAAAGAATAGTGGTGGTAGAGCCACGCTGAAACTATTACAGGTTTCAGAATAAATGGGTCGGCTCACCCGGGGTAGTACCACCCTCTCATAGAAAACCGACGTGAAGTTGTTACTTCTGCTTGCATTGTTACGTTTCGTTCGGTCAGTCAGAGCACCGGAGGCTCACCTCCCCACCCCACTCCTCTCTCCTAACCCTTCCCTCCAAAGGGTGGCAACGCACTTGCGACTCCTCTGATGTTGTTAGTGTCCATGGACGGTGGTGATCACTTAACATCAGGTGACCCACCTCTTCGTTTGCCACCTATGACATAAAAAAAAGAAAAGAATATATGACGTGGAAGAAACCACGATTTTAAATATGTTTAGTTCGTTTTAATTTGGTCGTAACCAATCTAATCAATAACAAGTTTATTGCCATATATTCCTACGCAATTATCGACAATGAATCGTTCTGATTACAGTACATATACGTTATTTTCTATCATACGGATTACTTACAGTACGCTGACCTTTTGCATCGACGTGTTTTTGTAAATATAAACGCAATCACTCTATGAACCACTGCCTAATAACTTTACGATACGAACCACCAAATTTCTATTCATAATATCAGTGAAACACAATGCACCACTATCGCCTTCGATCAACAATAACTAGATAAAGGGTCGGCGCGAAAAATACGTCTCGGTAAATAAACGCTCACTTGAAATGCGAGTCCTTATTTTGTTTAGTTTGTTTGAAACACAGCTAATGTAAGCACGTTTCACATGCCGTAGTGTATTCAAAAGATGCAAAAATAATACCCGAAAAAGCAATTTAACGGCCGGAGTATCTTACTTTCGCTAAATACATGTTGAATAAGTTATATTTTAAGCTTTAAACAATATCAAATTTTGATAAAAATTACCGATTTTAAACCTGTGATACAAATGTTTGGCCTCACCAGACATAAACACGCACAATAAATGGAAAACGTACTTTAATCATTACGTGTTAAGGTTGAATTCACACTAAATGTTGTTTATGTTATTTTTTCATTTGTGAGGGGTAATTTATTACTTTGCTCGTTTTATCGTAAGTATTAGATAATATTTTGAACATTTGTGACTTTATTATTAGGTGTTATGGTTGTAATTAGGTTGAACTTAAAACTGTTTTAAAACTTTTTTCTCCCTTTCTTAGTAAACAAATAGCTACACATAAGTATATATTTACGCGGACGGCTTTTAGCTTCGATTTTATACGTGACCCTTTATCTAGTTATTGTTGATCGAAGACTATCACATCTAATCTACGCATACATACATACTACCTATTCCGCACCAATATTATAAATGCGAATGTCTCTGAACCCAGTCGACAATCGTGAATTTTTTTGTAAGCATCGTCAGGGATACAGAGGACATAGGAATTGCGTTTAACTAGAAAATAGTACTCTTCTTAAGGGTTGTTTCAGACCGAGATTAACGAGAGCGAAGCCGCGAGCAGAAGCTTGTATGTAAATAAAATAAAGAATTTTTGGTTCTTTATGCCAAAGGGCGGCAATGAACTCCCAGTGGCGACGTTTCCGGACCAACATACCTTATAAACCTTCAAGAAATGAGCCTACTCCTTTCTCAAAGGCTGGCAACGCATCTGTGATGCCCCTTGAGAAGCAGCTGTTAATGAGCGGCGATAATTACTTAAGCCATTCAATTAAGTATTACGTAAGCACTGATGGGGGGTGGGGAGTCCTTGATATGTTTATTTTTGATGACACAGGGGTATAGTCCGGTAAAGCTGTGAAAGCCGGTGAGGCAATAGCCAGTTCGAAAAAAAAATTGACAGAGGATTGGGGTCTAGGCGCCAATTACTTCAGCAATATTTATGTAACCAGAACAAATTAAAAAAAACACTGATATAAAAATGTTTACGCAAGGTTTGGGGGGGTAAAAGCATAGCTTACTTTTACTGACAAGGGGGTGGGGGCGGTCCTAAATTACAAAAATTACATTACGTAATACTTGAACGGCCACTGACCATTACGTGACTAGCATGTTCGAATGCCTCCGATCGCATAAGAACTAACAAACAGGCAGATGGTCCATGTGATTATGAGATGGTTAGCGTCGCCTATTGGCAAATGCAACAACACTAGGGCTATCAGTCTTGTGTTACCGCCCTTGAAGAGCGTGTTTCAATCCATTTTCAAAGAGCCTCATGTACCATAACCCTAGTGGTACACCGAATAGGGTAACCAATTCCAAAATACCAGAGTAAAGCATAATAAATGTTCTGGAGAACCCTACAGTTATGAGTGTGTTATGTGTCATTATAATATATCTTAGAAATGAAGTCCTGCAGAAGGATATTATAAAAATTACATTTATGCACTAGCTGTACCCGCGACTTCGTCCGCGTGAAGCCTTATGTACAAAAACAGCGATTAATAAAATCATCTGAACGTATTAAGTCAATTTACTTATCTACTTTTCTGTCGTACTTAGATCGCGTCGTCATTAAAAGGACAATAACTTTTGATAGACTGAACCGATTTTAATGAAAGAAAGACTAAAACATTTTATTAAATTAAACTAACTTAATTATTTAGATTAAAATTATAAATAAATAAAAACTAGAATTGACTCCTCTCTGTGCATCCACTAAAAGCTATTGTATGATGTATTGGAAATATATGTTAAAAAAATGTAGCCGATCGAGTTTCTTGCCGGTTCTTCTTGATGACTGGGTTGTTTTTGTCTTTGTCATTGTTTGTTGTTGTTTTTGTCGATGGTAGTCTTTGTCGTTCATAAGTACCTTATTAGGGCCTAAACTGAATAAAGTATTTTTGATTTGATTTGAAATAATACTTGAAGATATGCCTTATCGATTTGAGGCTTTATCGTGAACATAACATTTTAGCAGTAATGTGTGTTCAAACAAACAGACAGAAAGACAGAATAATTCTAAAAATGATTTAAACGTATCTCATTACTTATTCCTAGACACCTGCAACCTTTTTTTTGTACAAAGATTTACAAAGTGCAGACACTTTAGATTTATATTTTTACTAGCGGACCTGGCGGACGTTGTCCTGCCTTGATAATAAAAAACACCCTAAAAGTCAACGCCACCTATCGGGTCCTTTTGTGAATCTAAACCATTCTCGGAGCCACTGGAACACATACACAAAGTTTTATTAAAATCGGTCCAGCCGTTTAGGAGGAGTTCAGTGACATACACACGCACAGAAGAAATTTATATATAAAGATTTATGTATAGATATCAAATCAAGCAAATCAACTTTGTTAAAGAATGACCAGCTATTATTTGTAAAGTCTATATATACTCTATAGACTATACTCTATAGTGTATAAAAATGATGCATGAATATTTTATATCCCACAGCCTTCACATAAGTGTATAGATTATTACCCCAGTAAACCAATGATAAAACACACACATATACCATGTAAACATACCTGCCCTTGAAATAAGTTAAGGTTTTAGATAAGAAAAAGTAAATGCATTGGGGTATAGCTAATATTTGCTACATACAATATGCATGCAATAGGATGCAACCAGCCTTTGGGTACAATTAAAAAAACATCAATCAGAATACAGCAGTTGTATCGATTTAAGAAAATAAGTGTATAGAAGAATTAAAAATAACGTACATTTTAAATAAGGAATAACCCTATATTGTAGAAGTATAAATGGAAAACCTTAACATAATGTACGAGTATGTAGGTATGTAATTTGAATTATGTATTTACTTTCATACAGTCAAAACACTTGTAATGGCTAAGTTAGGCATGAAAATTATAGCTGTTATAAAATATTTATAGATGAGATTTTTTTTTTATTGCTGCAATTCTACATTCGATAAAAATTACTATATTTTAAGAATTACTTCATTTTATCAAATTTTGCTTACCATCCAAATTGTTATAACATACAATATTTTTCATTACTTATTTAAGAAAATAATAATATTACTTATGTATACAGGGAAGGTTCTATAATATAAATAAGTGTTAACTAGGGTTGTCAACTGTCAAAGCCAAAAATTTACTCATAAAGCAATGTTGGTTTTCACATTTACAACTCTTTAAAAAAGGATATTCAACATAGTATAATTAAAAAAAAAATCCTGAGTTTACTTAAAATTCAATACCTCAATTTTACTAAAAATATTATAATAGTGTTTTAGTTTTTTTTTTAACTGACTACACAATGATGGCTGTAGTGCCACCAGACAGATTAATCAAACTTTTCAGGCGAGAGATTAAAGCACTCTCCCATATGGCAACACATTTAACGCCAAAAAGAGGCTAAACCATTGCTTGAATACAACATCGTGAGGCGAACTGAGCTAACAGAGTTACCTAAACTAAATACACATCTATGAGTTACAGAGGCACTCATGTATATTATATATTACAGTTTTGTTAACTGGGCCTTATTTGTGTACAATTTTATACTAATTTATATTGCAAATAAGATATTAAAGTGACTAAACTTAAGAAATGCATCATACATAATTCTAAAGCAATATAAAAGCATATTTATATGCTATTATATGTGCCAGTCGGTATGCATAAGCTTTTAAAGTGATTAAGATGCTATAAAAGACATGTAACATCCACAGTGCTAACTACGTATTGTGCTCATCTTACTAAGTTATGGTTATCGTATGGCTCCTCCTGGGAGACAGTAGGGGAGTGTATGAGAGGGTCCCTGTCGCCCGTGTCCCCGGTGCGGCTGACGGACTCTCTCCGATCAGTACGGACACGGCACACGTCACATCTCCTCATTTCTACACATATTTTCCACACTGTGGACTGTCGATAAAGTCCAAAACATTACAGTATTAGTTGTTTAGATTATTAAAAAGATTACAGTACTATGATATTGTTAAAATGTAAGGAGGATATCTTTAAATTGTTATGTAAACTTATTATTGCCTTTAGTCAACTAAATATTATGTTACTTTACACTTCCACTGGGAATTGATTGACCACTACTACGACACATTGCAACAAAAAGAGTTTGTTACTATAACAATGAAAGGAATTAGAACAGCGTTCCGTAGTTGAACCTGACGACGGTTGACACTGTCAGTATGTATCAATACCAAAACATACCAACATGTAGTAATATGTTGTTGTAGTGAGACATAGTAGCGGTCAATCAATTCCAGGCAGAAGTGCAAAGTAACAACCACTGTAATATTTAATAATGAATTTCGGCAAAGTAACGCCTTCTTCAATCAAATTCAGTCAACTAACTAAGCAATTCCCTTGTTACAATGAAAAATCAGCATTTCTCCCCCATAATTAGAATTCAATACCTACATATATTATATACATAAACATCTTAGCTAATTAGGACAGTTTCTACACGTCATCAAGAAGCTTTAGTTACCCTATTATATGAACTTTCAAATTCATTACTCAAAGCACTCTTTTTACTTTTAAGTATATGCAATCCATTGGTATAAAAGGCCTTTCAATTAAACATTCAATAAACATGTTTGAATTCATCCAATAATGAAAATATCAGCTACCAAATCTCCGAATATATGAAACTAATGTTTAAAAGTCAAAACAAGGCCACAGCATGTAACTCGTTAAATAATTAACCATTAGCATAATAAATATTAAAGTACATACAGATGGTATTCAATAAGTTCTCTTTACTTAAGGTTTGAATTTATCACTAGTAAAGTTGTTGTTAAGATAATATGACCATTAAGGGTAGATAAATATTTTAAATAGTTACTTGATACATACAAATAGATATCATCAAGTTACTTTCTATAGTTCTGATTACATTTATTTTGTTATTAGATATTTCTTTGTTGAATAAAAAGAAAAAAATCTGTTATAAATTTACTTCCATTTTTGTAACTACCCTCATCATATGATAATGTAAAATTTATATAAACTTCAAATACCTCATTATCACTGTCAATAAGATAAATTCGGTCCATTGCAATTGTTTGAAAACTTCAAAAATTACGTAGTTTTTAAATCACCAGAAACTATAATTATTGTTGATAAGTTATCTACGCCCACTCGCGCCTATGGGATAATCACGTATTGCGCGCACAACCGACAATATTGGACTAAATGTTGATGTCAAAATAGGCATGAAAACATTATTGTATGCAAATCAAATTGCTTGACCATTAGCGAATAATAAAGACGATAACACCTCACAACGCACGTATGATGCGATACCATGTGACCTGATACGATACAAATAGAAAAAGTAATAAAAATATCCACTTACCACGATTACTTGGCTTCTCTTCTACACAAGCGAATTCCATAGAATTTAACACCCCGGTCAAATGATTAGCTCCATGTTTCAATCATAAGCAGTCAAACGTATGTTAAATCATTTATGTTGTATGGTCCGGCGTAAATAAATCGTTAAAAATCACGAAATAAAGTAAAATTTAAGGCCAACGTGCCTTAATTATTTTTGACAAACATGACATTTACTAGAGTAAAATGACATTTAGTTGATCCGTTTATTTCTCTGTGGTGAACACAGATATTTGTTAAGTAGTGATGAGTGTCATAATTAAAAGAAAGTATTTCATAATACAAAATAGAATACTTAAATTAATATAACAATATACGTCAGCACTAAAATTGTAGGTCATATTTAGTTTGTAATCATACCGAATATTTTTGACAGTTGAAAGAATTCGAGTCACTAATGAAAATATATAAATTATCCAGTGTCCGTATTTTCTTTGTTGTTTTATTTTAATTAAAAGCGCACACAATTTTGAACAAAATTACGTATTTTAAAATGTGGTACAAATGTTTGGGAAAGGCTCGCCAACCACGCACAAACACGCAGAATAACGGGAAAAAGTATTTAGTTAGTTATTAATTGCGTGTTAAGGTTGAATTCACACAAATTTGTTTATGTTGTCTTTTCATTTGTAAGTGACGGGAGTAATTTATTGCTTTGCTCGTTTTATCGTAAGTATAGATAATATTTTGAATATTCGTGACTTTATTACTAGGTGTCATGGTTATAATTAGGTTGAACTTAAAACTGTTCTTAAACAATTTTTGCTCTCTTTCTTAGTAAACAAATAGACGAATAGGAAAAAGACGCGTCTGTCCTAGCTAACTATTCTAAGCTATTCATACATATATACATTTGTGAACCATACAATCGAAATTGCATGATTCACAAATGAATACGTGTATATCGGATTGAAACGAACTAAAACTATTCGATTCAGTTCGATGAAGGAAAAAAAAAATCAAAACCCTCCCACCATGTGTATATATGTGCACGTGTGTGAGAGAGATGATCTCATATGTGTGTTCAAGTGATGTAGGTGAGTCACTGTATCGCGATAATAATATCACGAGGGCTCCGCGCGGACTATGACGCCGGAGAGGCCGCAAAGGGATGTAAGATTAAAAATCGCTTTCCCCTGAGGGGTGCGATCGAGGACAACGAGAACCATATCATATGGAGCCCTGGTGCGCGGAGAGCGCATACGATGAACCTCGCGAACAGGAATCTTCTGTTCCTTGAGGTCGTCTGAAATGTCGTCAGTCGGGAGTTCTGAGGGGACTCTACGGATCACAACCCGTAGTTTACGCTCCTCTTCGAGAGAGTGCGTGAAATAGCCCCACTGGTTGTCCCGAAGGAAACGAGTGAGGTTGCGATGGGCGGTGGACGTGGCTACCTTCACCTGAATACCTACAGCGGTATTCACGGCGGAGGTGTAAGGGATACCTGCCGTTTCCAGCAGGCTAGAAATCTCAACCCAAGACGCTTTGTCTTGGATCGTAACGGGGGGCGGTGGGCGGGGCTTCTTGCCCGAAACTGCGGAACCCGCAGCCGCGGGCGAGTTGGGTCTAGAGGGCGCTGGTGTCGCCTTTGGCACTTTCGCGCCATTTGACGTTTGCGATCTTTTTAGAGGGCGATTTGTCCTCCGGATCGGAAGGTGAGTTCGGGCGCTTCTTGTTCTTGCGCGGTTTGCGGTGCGTGACGGTGGTGAAGCCATCGTCCGCAGCAGGGGCTTGCTCAGCCTGAGGGGCTTGCTCGGCAGGGGGATCCTGCTGAGCAGGGGGGTCTTGCTCCATGTCGGAGCCGGGGTCGGAGTCGGAGTCATCGCTATCGCGATCGGCTGGGATTGGGAAGTTGTTGGAAGCCTCGATCTTGGCATAGATCGAGGGAGCGGGCTTCGAGGAATGAGGGAGCTCGGTGCGACGCTTTGCAGCGTACGCATCGTAGTCGTCTACGAGACGAGGACAGATAGCGGCTATGAAGCCGCGGATGCTAATGAGCTCAGTCTCTAAGAGACTGATCTCTTGTTCAGCGGCCATACCGGGGCCTGAGGAGGGGAGTGGGGCGGGGGAAGACATGTGAAACCTCCCTGCCATAGGGGCAGGGGGGCGCGCCTTAATGAATTTAACGGACTATTCCGAGTCCGGATCAAAGGGAGCTGTTTAAAACTAAACAAAATAGGAAAACAACGCAAATAAGTACCTGAGCGAGACAGGGGAAAAATAACATAAGACTACTTAAATAAACAAACAATAAAAAGTAAATATATTTAAAAATAAATCACTGAAGAATTAAAGAAATACGTAAATAAATAGATAAATAAATGAGTAAATAAATAAATATACCAAGAAATAGGTAAAGCAATAAATAAATACAAAGGAAAGGTCTCACTCAGTTCCAGGAAAAAGAACGCAGGTGTGCAGCGCAGGTGTGCCGGATCGAAACAATACAATAACTGACGTCACTAAATCACGAGTATTAAAATCGAACTTAGCGCGCGCAGCAAAACGGACAACCGCTCGAGTCGACGGTCCGATCGGAACTCTAGTTATTGTTGATCGATGCTCGTAGTACATGTAATTACTTGACATAAATTTTTAAAATTTTTAAAAACTTTTTAGATATAATATTAAATGTTTTATAAGCACACAGACGTGTAACGATTACTTTAATGACCATAAATAAAAAAATAATCTTAGTGAATTGTACATATTTTTAATTATCGCATTTTTATTAAACGATATCTTTAATTAATACTATTTTATGGACGAGTCGGTGGTGCCATTTCTAAGTTTAGGGGTCCAAGTGGTCGCCATGGCCGAAACCGGTCGGAATAATCATCACCATTGATTTGGTTGGAAATCCAAACTTTTACAGAACCATTTATCGAACGCATTGTTATTACTAATATGTAATAAGCAGTTTATAATTATCACTAGTATTTTTTAGTATCAACTATACCTAGTATCGGCATCGGTATTTGTATTTACTACTCTAATTATACGATGGCAACATGAGTAAAAAAGGTTCAACACGTCATCTGAATGTGTGTTGTCAAAGTTGTGGAAAACTAAAATTTATATGATAATTTAGCAAATAAACGTTAAATAAAAATGGTAAAATTTATTACATTTTAGAGTAATGCTATATTACATGCACAATTGAACACTCATTATCATAAGTGCAAAATTTCCTATTCCTCTGTATGTTTACGATTTTGAGCTATATTATTGTGTAATTTCAGGTTCTTATTGCAGCTACAGTATGCACAAAAACTGGAAAAGGTAAAGTTCACGATGTATAGAAATAACAACGTAAAATAACACTCATTGTTCACTTCTAATTCTTTTTAATTTGTCTTCAATTATAGCTTTAGTTTCGCGTCAGTTTGTGGAAATGACGAAGGCACGCATAGAGGGTTTGCTTGCTGCGTTTCCCAAGCTGATGACTGCCGGCCGGCAGCACACGTTTGTCGAAACAGAGTCTGTTAGGTAAATATATAAAATACATTGTATTTAGATGGGTGACAATTTTCTTTAAAATTATCTCTTGAAACTGTAGCTGTCGAGTATGTCATCTTCTTTGGCTGACTGGCTGAAACTTTTGTAAATATTGCAAATAGAATGTCATTCAAACAAATACATGATCGCGTCTCTATAAATACCTTATATGGTTATATTAATAAACAGTCTATTACATGCACTCCAAGTATTATTATTATGATGTCCGTGTCTGTCTAGAATCTTATAGTAGTGAGGGCGAAGCAACAAAAAAATAACAACAACAATAAAACATTAAAATGCACAGGAACATTTTAAGGCCACACTTAGTTTAGCTGTTTGAAAATAAATATTATTACTAGAATAAAGACATAGCATAGATAAAATTAGTATTTAATTTTGGTTTCAAGTTTTATTCTAAGATTTATTTTTTTGTTGTTGTCATTGCAGTGAATATTGTGTCACCATTTTAATTACCAAAATCACTATTAATATAGCAACTACTTCACCTGTGAAGGTGGAGGATAAAGAAGGGCATTTATTACTTCTTTATAATATTCATGTAGATAATAATTATATTATGTGTGGCATATATATGAGTACACGGATACATAAATGTCATTGGCAAATGTCGGGACCTAATGTGATTTTGACCGAATGTGGCTAATTCGGAAGTAGAGTGGTTAACTAATCGTTGCAGCGAATAGATATATATTATTAAACATATAACCCACTTCAACAGAAGTTCTTTTGGAGGTACTCTTGAAGACTGAGTTTAAAAACTTTGTGTGGCAATGGATGTTGCACATGCTTACTGATGCTCTATTAATGTACGACCAACTGTTTTAGATATCTCATAGATGGCGCCAACTCCAACTTCAACTCCAGTTTATGCCACAGCGACGGGTGGCTGGGTTAGCTAGTATATTTTGTATCTGGTCCAAAGGGTCATTGTTAATACTTTATAAGCATTTAATCACAATCTCGCCTGATATTTAATGATGGTGTGGTTCTAAAATGCAGCTGTTGAAACATGTCTATAGGTGTTAGGCGATAGAATTTTAAGTTATGGGGCCTAGCTATCCGGGCTAGTTTAGAAAAACCCTACCACAGTGCTATGGTATCATCAGAATGGTTTTCTTCACTGAAAGCTTCAGCAGATTCAAAAGAATATGAATGTATCTCAACTGATATTTTGTCTGGTTCTGATAACCATAGTCTTTGATTATAGTTTCAAACTTCTGTAAGTGGTAGAGCCACGCTGATGCAACTACTGGTTTCAGCATGAATGAGCTGGCTCGCCCTCTTACAGAAAATTTTAGTGAAGTAACATTGTTGCGTTTAGTTTGTTCAGTGAGAGCGCCGGAGACCCACCTCCCTTTCCTTCTCCCTTCCCCTCCACCTTCCCTTCCCTCCCCCCAAACACTTTGGTGTTACAAGTGTCTATGGACGGTGGTGATCACTTAACATCAGGTGACACATCTGTTCGTTTGTGTTCTATGGTTTGAAAAAAAAAAACTTTATCTTCAAGATCAGAGTCTATGAAGATTAGAGAAATTTAATCTGCCATTATATGCTATCAATAAAAAATTGTAAAACCTGCAGCTTTGTGGCAAACATCGTTATGGTAATATAGTTCCCATGTCAAAGTTTACACACCCTAGAGGATTGTAGAAGATATCTATGCTTCTACTCTGACAGTTCAGGGAAAATAATCACCTTAAACAGTAGGGTTACTTTTATGCAATGTTTTTTTAAATATTTTATTGTTTTTAATCCTGGTCAATCTCATCTGATATTAAAATGACAATGTGATCTAAAACCCTAAACATGCTAAACCTGGAGGTAATGCCTCTCAAGTGGAGCTGCCAGAACACACATATAGATGATGCTTGGAAATATTTTTTACCTAAGGGTGGTAGACATCTAGGTAGACTAAGAAAAATCCCTTACACCATGCTATACTTTCATAACAATACTATTCTTAACAAGAGCTCTGCCTCTTTTCAAGGATTTGAAACTATGTTGATTGACTATGTGTCCAAGCCAGCTTTTTTTATATATCATAACTGGAGAACGAACTTGTGGGTCACCTGATGTAAAGTGATCACCACCGTCCATAGACACTAACAACACCGGGGGACTCGAAAGTGCGTTGCCAGCCTGTGTTTGGGGGAAACAGAGTGAGGGGGGATAGGAGAGGTGAAGAGAGGTGGGCCTCCGGTGCTCTCACTGACCAAATGAAACGCAACAATGCAAGCACTGTTACTTCATGTCGGTTTAAGCTAACCACTGACCAATTATCGCTTGTGTTAAAAATGTGGAACATAGATAAAGAAGTTTGTGTAATAGCATCAAGCTCATTGGTAATAGTGAAAAAATAGACAGTTGGTGTCACAAAATAGAAAAAGAATTTTAATATACAGTAACATCTTTTTATAAATGGATTTTTATTATATTTTACCATCTTTGTTTTGTGAAAAGTTAACAGCTTGTTTATGTAGAATTGTTATTTTTCAGATATGTGTATCAGCCTTTGGACAAGCTGTACATGCTGTTGATTACAACTAAAGCTAGTAATATTCTTGAAGATCTGGAAACACTGCGCCTATTCAGCAGAGTGGTAAATTGTTACCTTTATTATTACCTGTAAGAGCAACTCCCTTTCATGTGTAGTTTCTACTTATATATGTATGCTGTAACATCACGAAGCGCGAGCATTTCATTCGCGATCGCGATTTGGCCACTGTTGAACAATTTGTTACGCCCTACCCTACCTACATAGTATATGAGAAAATGCCCCTCCTTTCGTTTTCAGGCAATAGTTCATAAATATTGTTTATAATCATTTTATGCAAATTTCATTTGTCTTTTTTAGTATTGCGTGCATTGACAAGGAACCTTCGTAACATTTAAAGAACGTATTGTACAGTCGATCGTAGAACGACATTATTGTTTCGCCCAGTTGCCCAACAACTGCACTGCACTACAAACTGTTAGTTTTCAATCAGCTGACATACCGGTATATGAGCGTCAATGTTGCCACCTGTGAATTGTGAAAGAGCTAAATGCTCTAAATTCTCTATTTGAATATATCTCGAAAAAGCATGAGATTTTCTTTAGAAGATGTTGATTACGTAACAAGAACCTAAGCCCTACCCCCATTCTCTGTGACCAAGTGTGGTACTTTGAAGACCTAAAACTGGTTTCGTAGTATGCATACATTCCCTATCCTGTCAGCTAATTAACTAGCCGCCTTACGTTGTTGGCACATCTATGTATGTACACAACATAGATAATAAATGTGCTTGTCTCATACCCTTGCGGCTCAAGTGCCTGTACATTTTTTCTTTCTACGATTGAGCATCTCCACTTACCCTTGCCCTCATGGGAAACACACAAATAAAATAGGGATGAAGAAGCCAACAAAGAACTGGCTTCCCAAGAGGGTTTCATCTCAAATACATATTATCTATATTAATATTATAAAGTTGGAGGGTTTGTTTGTTTCTTTGGTTGAACGCGCTAATCTCAGAAACTACAGGTCCAATTTGAAAAATTCTTTCAGTGTTATATAGCTCATTTATCGATATCTATAGGCTATATATTATCACGCTAAGGCCAATAGGAGCGCAGCACCAAAGAAGAATGTTTCAAAATCTTTTTTTCTTTTCTATTCATTGCGTGTTAGCGTAAGCTCAAAGTAACTATTCCACGCAGAAGAAGTCGCGAGCAGAAGCTAGTATATGGATATTATGTCTCAATATAACAGGTATTATTGAAGTGAAACTTCTAATGCGACTTCCAACAAGGTTGCGTTAAACATTTAACGCTACCATGGAAGGGGTATGAAAGCACTATTGCGTTAAAAGTTCAACGCACCTGGGAAGGGGGAATAGAAAGAGACAGAAGGAGAAAAATAATCGAAACATTTCGTATCTTACTTTAATTATCATAATCCCATTGTAAATGTTATAGATTCGGATATTTCTCCACTCGAAAATGATGATTAAAAGATGCGATCAATTGTGAATTGTAAGAAATGTTAATAAAGTTTGTGTTATAGTAACAATATGATTTCACTAAAAATCAATTTCTACCCCTTCTTATTTTCATTTCCACATTACGAAGTTTCACTTCTTCCGCGCGGAGGGACTCGATGCACTATTTTGACCTGAATTAGTGTCGAAACAATATTTTTCTATCTCATGATAATTAAATAAATATTGTGTAAAACTTATCTACTTTGATTATCAGGGATCTTATGATTTTTATGTTTAAACATAATCAATAATCTACAGACAGATCTAGATAATTGTTAAGTGGACATTTAAAAACTTTCAAGATAATATTGTTTAAAGAAAAGAGCATAGTTTCGTGTATTATTAATTATTTCCTTATATAACTACATAAATGTATTTTAGAATTTGAAAGGATCATATAAAATACAATATGAAAATACACATGTAGGTGTAAACCATTCAGTAACTTAAGGAATATCATAATCTTAGTCAAAGGAATAGAACATTAGATGAGTATTATTATTGAGAGGGGGAGATGGGTATCCGGCGCTCTCAGTCACCGAACGAAACGCAACAATGCAAGCACTGTTAGTTGATGTGGGTGTGTCTGTTGAAACTAGTTATAACTTCCGTGTGCCTCTACCATCTACACCTATTTTCTAAGGGGTTCCATTCTTATTTCACTAGCTTTTAACCTTGGATTTTGAAGATACACCAGATAACTTCTATCGTAATGTATACCAATAAGGATAATTGGTAAGCTTATAAGAAGGTGCATATTTTTGAGTACATTTCTGAAGTTTTTAAATAATTGCAGGTCCCAGAATACTGTACCCAGCTAACTGAAGCTGAAGTCTTGAACCAAGCCTTCAATCTACTCTTCGCTTTTGATGAGATTGTCGCTCTGGGATACAGGGAGAGTGTTAATTTGGCGCAGGTTTGTATCTTCTGCATAATTTTTTTTTTTGCACTGTATAGCATCTTTAATTCTTTTCGAAAGCTTAACTACACTACAAGATTGAAGAACACTACAATAAGCAAAATGATAAAGTGAACGTTCACAGTTCTAAAGAAGCTGCTCAAGTGGTCGAAAAGGTACAATGTGGTCATCATCTTGTGTCAGTGATGGTCTGTTGGGGCGTGTCTTATCAAAGAGGCACAAAAAAGTAGTTTTACGGTCTTGGATCATGCAGTGAAAGCTCTCAGCAATACACTTTTTAAAAATATACCGTGGACTTTTAACCGATTATCATTAAATTTTACATGAACGTTCTCAAGGCTATAGATAATGACTAGGGTAGCTTTCACCTAGAAAAATTGCACTGTTCCCGAGGATAGGTCGAGACAAAATTACTGTGAGCGAAGCCAGGTGTATAAGTAAGTTATACTTTTTGTACGCTTGATTTAGTAAAAGAACATCGATAATATTGTAGCTTAAGTTTAATGAATTATGGTCGGATTTTGTTAATCGTTTTGGCCGCTTTGAATATAGCTGTAAGTTCGGTGTTGCGAGTAATATAGTACAAAAAAATGTTTAAATATTGACTTACCCCATTGATATACACACTTAACGTCTTACAGCCGGCACACAAAAATGAGTGCATTATGCAGTCATTTCAAATAGTCTCTCGTCGCTTGCGTCCTTTAAAAACAACTTTAAATCATTCTGGTAAGGTTGAATCTGTAAAATCATAAGTTTATCGCATAACTATAGTCTCTCGTCGCTTGCGTCCTTGTAAAAACAACCTTAAATCATTCAGGTAAGGTTGAATTTGTAAAAATCATAAGTTTATCGCATAACTATAGTCTCGTGTCGCTTCCGTCCTTGTAAAAACAACTTTAAATCATTCAAGTAAGGTAATGAATCTGTAAAATCGTAAGTTTATAGCATAACTGTAGCTCGCATCGCTTGCGTCCTTGTAAAAACAACTTTAAATCATTCTGGTAAGGTTGAATCTGTAAAATCATAAGTTTATCGCATAACTATAGTCTCTCGTCGCTTGCGTCCTTGTAAAAACAACCTTAAATCATTCAGGTAACGTTGAATTTGTAAAAATCATAAGTTTATCGCATAACTATAGTCTCGTGTCGCTTCTGTCCTTGTAAAAACAACTTTAAATCATTCAAGTAAGGTAATGAATCTGTAAAATCGTAAGTTTATAGCATAACTGTAGTCTCGCATCGCTTGCGTCCTTGTAAAAACAACTTTAAATCATTCTGGTAAGGTTGAATTTGCAAAATCATAATATTATCGTATAACTGTATTACAGTTACATAATATTGAGGAGTATTTGCGGGTCGGTTTTTAGCCCTAGCTTTATTCGAGACTGTGTGTCTTGGGTGTTTTATATGTCAATGAGTTTGAATGAATATTTCATAGTTACGAATAGTATTTTACAGGTACGCTCATTCGTGGAGATGGATTCACACGAGGAAAAGATATACCAAGCTGTGAGGCAGGTGAGTGGGTTCGTTTAAAAATATTCACTTTTTCATTTGTTCTTGTTCTATTTCTGTACTTTAATGCATACATAATTTAATTTTACAATATTATTAATAGTTATATCAATTTGTTAAAGCGTTTTAGGTTTTCAGTCTGGTATGCTCCTTCTTATTTCTCATTGGACTGTAATTGCATTATCCACAAGTGTAAATAAATAAATATAGATACAAGCATTCACGCTAACGCGTGGGAGGTTGCTAATATTCTCTATACAGGCTGAATGTTTAGAAAGTAGCAATAGTTATGGAGGAAACTCTGCACTCGATTCTCGTTCTAAATCTTTAAAAAAAATTGGTGCTTAATATTTGAATATTTGAAAAATACAAAAATTATACATAAATCCTCTACACGTCAAAGCACAGTGTCAATTTTTTATTTTATTTTATTTCATAGCAGGCAAACGAACAGGTGGATCACGTGATGTTAAGTGATCATCTCCGTCCATAGACACTTACAACACCAGGGTAGTCGAAAGTACGTTACCAGTCAGTGTTTGGGAGAAAGGGAGGGAGAGCAGAGAGGTGGACTTCCGACGCTCTCACTGACCGAACGAAACGCAACAATGCAAGCACTGTTACTTCACATTGGTTTTCTATGAGAGGATGGTACTACCCCGGGCGAGCCGACACATTCTCCTGAACCCAATAATAGCTTCAGCGTGGCTCAATCAATGACCGTCTAGTGATTTCACTTTCACTTGAAAAGGAACGTGATAACGTCAGGAACAAAACAAAAGAGTTTATGGTCTATTTTATTATCGAAAATTATTAACTCAGGGTCGCCCATTGTAGCTTTCGACACCGGTCATTGCACCTAGATTGTGTTTATACTTTTGAAAGTCTTAGAACACACTTTAACTTAGATTTTCTCTGTTGTTTATTAGTATTTGTTTTGATATTATTATTTTATATGTTAAATGTCATTAAGGAGTGTCATATCCTAGAATACTGCAAGTGCTTAAAGTTTGCACCTGGTATATAACTACTTTATGTCTAACAATTCGTTTTAAGACTATATCTATTGATCTATGTAGACCCAAGAACGTGAGGCGGCGAATCGTATGAGAGAACGTGCAAAGGAGCTTCAACGCGAGAGGCTTGAAGCCGCTAAGAGAGGACAACCGCCTCGCTCTCAAATGTCTTTCAGTAATATTCAATTTCTTTATTTATAACACCCATATACGATGCAAAAATCTCGGTTTCTCGTAACCTATTTAACCACAAGTGATCATGTTTATCACAACTTTAAATATAAGAATAATCTATACTAATATTATAAAATGGTAAAGTTTGTGAATTTGTGAGTTTGTGAGGTTGTAGGGGGTAATCTCAGGAACTACTGGTCCGATTTGAAAAATTCTTTCAGTGTTATATAGCTAATTTATCGAGAAAGATTGCTATATATCATCACGCTAAAACCAATAGGTGCGGAGCACCAATGAAGAATGTTTAAAAATCGGGTTGTTTTTTACTCTTGAGAGCTTCTGCGGCGCGTCAGCGATAGCCTAAAATAATAGAGGCTAGTGTTTCATAAACAGCATACTCGTTGATGTACCAAAGATGTAATAAATAAATAAATACTTTATTTACTAATCTTCTTGTTATATAAATAAAATAGTAAAGGAATACTGTTCAACAGGTACTCGATAGATTTCGATTAACTTCTAAGGTTTGCTTCTTAGATACTTGGTTCTTATCTAAAATTGGAATTATCACGATATCTCCATTTAATATATTATGTAATTAGTTTTGAGAGACTACGATTGTTATAATTATCACTCGTTCAGTAATGTGGTATAAGCGATGTGGTGCGCATGCGCAGGGCTTTTTTCGATCTGACTACGCTGTTGGCCTGACGGGTCTTAACAGCTTCACCGGACTACTCGCATGAGCAGGGCAACGTAGACAAAGTCGCGGGTATCGACTTGTCTATACATATGGATACGATTAAAGTGTCAACATTTCCGTAACTACTATACTAACCTTACCAAGACTTTTACTAGCAGATACAGGACTCTCCACAATATTATCTAGACTATAAGGTCTAAATAATAATGATCAAAAGGGGACATTAGAGTGGGCCAAAAAAAACTTTTAATTTTTTTTTTTAGCTACCATGATATTATCATAATATCGACATATCGACACATCGAATATCACAATAATAGACGTAATCACATCAAAAATATTTACAGTACTTCCGACTAAATTGAAATCAGTTTTCAACGCTTTCATTCGAATCGTGCTACATAAGTTTTTCTCAATAAATTTGGGAAGTAAAAATGATAAAAATCACGATCATAATGTTGTTTTATGTCTTTAAGGCATTTTTTTTGTAAAAAAAACTATAAGAGATTGTGAAAGTCATCATATATTATTTTAGGTTGAACTTTAACTGCGAATAACTTTTAACCGAGTTGACTTAGCGAAAAATTATATCACAACTTTTTTGTAGGCCGTTCAATTTCCTACAAAATTATGTATTTACTTTTACCACAGAATAACTCGTTGAGATACAGCAAAATTCGAAAAAAAATAATCCCGTGTAATTTAAATGGGAATTCAAAAACACCAAGTGACACTTTTGAAAATTAATATATTAAGAGCTTAAACTTTACCAGAATTTTTGTACGTCATCTTGGACGATTATTTCGTGGTAGCTAAAAAAAAAATTAAAAGTTTTTTTTGGCCCACCCTGGTCATTTACAATTTTGTATTAGGGTTTAACCAGTAATAATAGAATTACAATACAATACTAATAATACAATACAACAATAACATACATCCACCGTTCATCCAGATATCTGTTTATCAAATTCACTGACTTTATATTTAAATATTATATAATCTACCTCAATCTTACCATTAAGAGGAATTTCGTTCTCCCCCATATGCTAAAACCCATCGAGTCGTTGTAAACTACAAAAAATATTCGAAAATGTACAGACATACACTTGTAAAAATATTAACCCTGTCTATGAATTGCGTTAAAAAAGTAATTTGATTTTTTTTTTTAATATATCATAGGAGGCAAACGAACAGGCTGGTCACCTCATTGTAAGTGATCACCGCCGTCCATAGACACTAGCGACACCAAGGAAGTCACAAGTGGGTTGCTAGCCTGTGTTTGGGGGAGCGGAAAGGGAGGGGAGAGGGAGATGGGACGAGGGCTTCCGGCGCTCTCACTGACCGAACGAAACGCAACAATGCAAGCACTGTTACTGCATGTCGGTGTGTCTGTGGGTCGGGTGGTAGTACCACGAGTGAGCCGACACATTCATGCTGAAACCGGTAATAGCTTCAGCGTGGCTCTACCAACTACAGCTAGAATATTCGACGAATAAAAGATTAGGGAGTTAGTTCCCTTTTTTTTTTTTTTAACGTGGGGAAATCCCTTATAGATACGCCACCCTCCCGGGGGAGAGGGTGGGTTATGTCCGAGTCGCACGGACTAAAACCCCACGGTGTACCGACAGACCGTTTTGTGGGGGCGGCAAGGGATCGTTCAAGCTAATCAACCTTGTAGAGCCGCCCCCACGGTCCGCCCGGCGGAAGGTGACCGCCGGGCTCCTACCTATAGAGGGACAGACCGGGTACACACCGGCTGCCCCCCCTCGTCCGCCGGACCCGTGCAATGAGGAGATGGGCCCCCCGGCCCATCCCCTCAGGTCCGGCTACGGTGGCAGGAGGAGTTGGGCGAAGCGCCTTCTCCTCCTGCCTGTCCTCCTTTGGCGGAGACGGCCACTTTGAGGGTCTGCCTCGCGGGCCCTCTCCGCCTCCTCCTTCTGCGAGATGACCTCCTCGCAGAAGGAGGCCATCGCTCGCCAAGCCTGTTCGCTGCCGAGCATGGCCGAAACCACGCTCGGCAGCGATAAGTCCGCTCCCACGGCCGCCGCCAGGATGCGGCGCTGCTCCCCCCACGCAGCACACTCAGACAGCATGTGCTGCGCAGTATCTTCCTCAGCGCCGCACTCGTGGCAGGCGGCCGTCGGCTCCCTGCGTGCGATCCGGTGCAGGTACCACCCGAAACAACCGTGTCCGGTGAGTACCTGCACCAGTCGGAACGTCAGGGAGCCCCACTCCCTGGCAGTCCACTCCCGCAGGACCGGGCGGACGGCGTCCACTGTAAACCGCCCGAATCGCTCGTCCGCCAGGTCCTGCTGCCACCTTTCGACGGCGTCCCCCCTAAGACGCCGTCTCTCCGCCTCTACCTCCCTGGGAGCCGGAGGCTCCCCCCTTCGTTTCCTCGCCGCCGTGAACTCGTACACGGCGGCGAGAACTCCTGCCTCCAGCTCCCAGGGCAGGGAGCCGGCGAGCGTGAAGGCCGCCGCCGAGGACACCGTCCGGTACGCCCGGATTGCCCTCAGTGCCACCGTGCGCTGCGCATTGCGGAGCGCACGCACGTTGGCGGCACCGAGGGCATCAGCCCAGACTGGTGCCCCGTAGGCGGCCATCGCCCGCACGACTCCCATGTAGAGTCGGCGGCACCCGGCGCCCGGCCCCCCCACGTTGGGGAGTAACCGGCCGAGTGCCGCCGCCGCCCCAGAAATTCGCGGTCCGAGCCCCGCAAAGTGGGGCTCGAACCGCCAGCGCCCGTCCAGGGTGAGGCCCAGATATTTCATCTGGGTCCCCACCCTGATCCGGGCTCCCTCCACCACAATGTGAGCCCCAGGAGGTGGCCCCCGCCGAGGCCCATGAAAGAGTAGGGCCTCGGTCTTCTCGAGGGCCACCCAGAGGCCCAACCTCCTGATGCGCCTGACCACGAGAGATGTGGCCATCGTGGCCAGGCGCTCCACCTCCCTCCACTCTCCCCCCCGGGCTACGACTAGGGTGTCATCCGCGTAACATATGAGGCGTGCCCCATATGGGAGCACGCCGCGGAGCACCCAGTCGTAACCCATGTTCCACAGGAGCGGCCCTAAGGCCGACCCCTGTGGAACCCCCCGCCTTGTGGCCCGCCGGACCATTCGCCCGTCGCCGTCTACGTAGGCGACCTCCCTATCCTCAAGGTACGCCTCCAGCATCCGCCGCAGGTAGGGAGGCACTCCGAAATATCGGAGCGCCTCCCGTATGACCCCATGCGGCAGGGTGTTGAAGGTGTTGGCGATGTCAAGGGACACCGCCAAAACCCTCTCCCCCTGGGAGGTCGCCTCTGCCGACAGCGACTTCAGGAGGCACAGGGCGTCCACCGTGGAACGCCCTGCCCGGAAGCCATACTGCGCATCCGCCAGATTAGGCCCTACGCCCTCTAGGTGCTGGACGACCCGGGAGGAGATAATCCTCTCCAGCACCTTCCCGGCGTCGTCCAGCAGGACGAGGGGCCGATACGCAGACGCGCAGTCCGGAGGGCGGCCTGCCTTTTCCATAAGGCAGAGCCGCCCAAGCTTCCAGGGCTTCGGGAACTGCCCGACCGAAAGACACCGGTCGAACAACTCCCGAAGCCACCCCCCTAATTGGCCCAAGGCGAGGCCGAGCACCCGACCCGGGACCCCATCAGGGCCAGGGAGTTAGTTCCCTAGCATATTTTAATAGTTGTAATGTACCCGTTCGTATACTCTGCTATTAATATATTTCTTGATGGATGATTGATTTTCAAATAAACTTTCATTGTCTTTTCAATTTTCGTAAGTTGAAACCTTCTCATGACAATTACAAAAAATAAAAATTAAATTACCAAAGTAGGTCCAGCCGTTCTGAAATGACGTGCTCACATACATTCGGCGATTGATTTTTATTTATTTATACATTATCAGGTAGTACCGGGTTCGGAAGCTCTTCGATGTCATCCTCGGCGTTGCCTGAACCTTCAATCGAGAAGATACCAACGACACCGGCAAGAGATACGTACGTACTTGTTATTATTATGAATTCCCCATTCCTCCCCGCATCCCCTTAACATAAGAATAATCTGCACATATAAAAAAACGACAAAATTCTAAATAATTCAAGGATTATAATGTAATTAAGCCATGAGCTTCATCATATTGCCTTGGCTGCTACCAAGCCCCTTTCACTTTACCCCTATTCCGCGACCGCGTGTCGGCTGTAACGTAATGTAAATTTGAGGCGATGGGAAAATAGTTTCACTTTAAAAATCAATTGTCTATTCTTTGTTCGATTTCATTTAAAAGACTTTTGTGAGTATTGTTTAGGTGACATCGTACTACGCTTTACCACATGGGATAAGCAGTAAATATAAAATTTTAACAAAGGCAAAAGAGGTTGTCCTGAAGAGAATCCAAATAGAAAACAAAGAACGAAGTTGCGGATGTAGCAGCTAGAAATAAATGACATAGTGTCTGTACTTATATACGCAGATGGGGAGTTAAATAAATACATGCTTCCAGTGAATATAAGGAATAAATCTTTATACATATTAACCGTTTTAAACCAAGTCAAAGTTCGAAACTAAGTACTATGAATAAAAGTTTTATTAAATAGAATCCACAGTATATAAAATAATATTTATTTCCATTTAGACAATTTTTTAAACGATATTTCATAAGAAACTGTTTATTTACTAACTTTGTGATGCGTTGCATCAGTACGTACAACTTCCGGTTAAGCTAAACCTAACTACATAGCGTGTTGCATCCGGTACCTACGACTTCTGTTATAAGCTAAAGCTAACTCCATAGCGTGTTGCATCGGCATGTACAACTTCCGTTTGAAGCTAAACCTAACCCCGTACCATGTTGCATCGACACGTACAATTTTGTTTAGAGCTAAAATTATCTCCATAGCGTGTTGCATCGGCACGTACAACTTCCGTTTTAAGCTAAAGCTAACTCCGTAGCGTGTTGAATCGACACGTACAATTTTGTTTTGAGCTAAAATTATCTCCACAGCGTGTTGCATCGGCACGTACAACTTCCGTTTTAAGCTAAAGCTAACTCCGTAGCGTGTTGAATTGACACGTACAATTTTGTTTAGAGCTAAAATTATCTCCATAGCGTGTTGCATCGGCACGTACAACTTCCGTTTTAAGCTAAAGCTAACTCCGTAGCGTGTTGAATCGACACGTACAATTTTGTTTTGAGCTAAAATTATCTCCACAGCGTGTTGCATCGGCACGTACAACTTCCGTTTTAAGCTAAAGCTAACTCCGTAGCGTGTTGAATCGACACGTACAATTTTGTTTTGAGCTAAAATTATCTCCATAGCGTGTTGCATCGGCACGTACAACTTCCGTTTTAAGCTAAAGCTAACTCCGTAGCGTGTTGAATCGACACGTACAATTTTGTTTAGAGCTAAAATTATCTCCACAGCGTGTTGCATCGGCACGTACAACTTCCGTTTTAAGCTAAAGCTAACTCCGTAGCGTGTTGAATCGACACGTACAATTTTGTTTTGAGCTAAAATTAACTCCATAGCGTGTTGCATCGGCACGTACAACTTCCGTTTAAGCTAAAGCTAAACTCCGTAGCGTGTTGAATCGCCACGTACAATTTTTTTTGAGCTAAAATTAACTCCATAGAGTGTTGCATCGGCACGTACAACTTCCGTTTTAAGCTAAAGCTAACTCCGTAGCGTTTTGAATCGACACGTACAATTTTGTTTTGAGCTATAATTAACTCCATAGCGTGTTGCATCGGCACGTACAACTTCCGTTTTAAGCTAAAGCTAACTCCGTAGCGTGTTGAATCGACACGTACAATTTTGTTTAGAGCTAAAATTATCTCCATAGCGTGTTGCATCGGCACGTACAACTTCCGTTTTAAGCTAAAGCTAACTCCGTAGCGTGTTGAATCGACACGTACAATTTTTTTTTGAGCTAAAATTAACTCCATAGAGTGTTGCATCGGCACGTACAACTTCCGTTTTAAGCTAAAGCTAACTCCGTAGCGTTTTGAATCGACACGTACAATTGGTTTTGAGCTAAAATTAACTCCATAGCGTGTTTGCATCGGCACTTACAACTTCCGTTTTAAACTAAAGCTAACTCCGTAGCGTGTTGAATCGACACGTACAATTTGGTTTTGAGCTAAAATTAACTCCATAGCGTGTTTGCATCGGCACTTACAACTTCCGTTTTAAACTAAATCTAACTCCGTGGCGTGTTGAATCGACACGTACAACTTCCATTTTAAGCTAATGCTAACTCCGTAGCGTATATCATCGACACGTGCAATTTCCGTTTTAAGCTAAATCTAACTTCGTAGTGTGTTTTAAGCTAAAAATTAACTCTAAACGATTCCTCATAAAGCGTCCAAAGATGTATCCATATATAAAGTATATCACTGCCTAAGTGGGTAAACTATTTAGAAGATCTTCCTCCACCGTTTCTAAGCTGATTTTCTTCATTCTTTTTATTTTATAGCTATTGATGAGATTTATTATCAATTAAAAAATGGAAAATATTTCTTTTTCTCTATTAAATGCATGAATATTGTTGGGTTGCAGTCGGCCAGTGGGACGGTCCGCGATGAAGTTGGGCTCTCGTGGAACTGATGCGGAGTCCTTCGTTTCGAAGCTCCGGAGCGAGGGAGATTCGACGGCGACCGTCGCCGTAACACCCCAAACTCGAGTTGATAAACCGGTCCCTGCTGACCACAAAGAGTGAGTATTTTGAACCGTATAGAGTTTAGCCATAAGTCAGTGTGGGTGGTAGAGCCACGCTGAAGCTATTATTGGTTTCAGCACGAATGGGTCGGCTCGCCTCCGTTACTACCACTCGACCCACAGAAACAACGACAGAGCTTGCATTGTTGCGTTTCGTTACGTCAGTGAGAGCGCCGGAGTGCCACCTCCCCTCTTCCCCTCCCTTCCTTTCCTCCAAAAACAGGTTGGCAATGTACTTTCGACTACCCTGGTGTTGTTAGTGTCTATGGATGGTGGTGATCACTTAACATCGGGTGACCCACCTGTTCGTTTGCCGCCTATAATATAAAAAATAATTTATTTTTATTATGAGTTACGTCTGACCTATGTTGAAGACATGTCAAAGACGCGAAGAATTTTTTCCTCAATACATTGTAAACTTTTTATAATGAATTTGAAGGGACCGAGCATTTTTTTTTTTCGTTATAAAGACTATTCGTGGAGAAAAGAGAAAAAAATAGACGGTTTTGTAGTAAATGAACCAAATTGAACTAATCTCTACGTTGTGAATAGTCCGCTGAAGCTGTTAAGGACTTGATTGGCCAATAGTGTAGTCATTTCGAGAAAAAGAAATTAAACTATACGCTGTAGGAAGTTTTCCGTTATAACGAACGATGTTGTATTGTTTTATGGTGGTAGAGCCACGCTGAAACCAGCATGAATGTATCGGCTGGTCCGGGGTAGTACCACCCTCTCATAGGAAACCGACGTGAAGTAACAGTACTTGCATTGTTACGTTTTGTTCGGTCAGTGAGACCGCCGGAGGCCTACCTCCTCTCCCTTCTCCTTCTCCCTCTCCTAACCCTACCCCCCAAAGGGTGACAACGCACTTGCGACCCCTCTGGTGTTGTTAGTGTTCATGGACGGTGGCGATCACATAACATCAGGTGACCCATATGTTCGTTTGCCACCTATGACATAAAAAAAAATTACGCTGTATTTAAAATGGTATATTTATTCTAGTGTGCATTTACGCTTCGAAGAACGGCTGAGTCTAGTCGCCGGACGGGACGGTGACATACAGAGCTTTGAGTTATCCGGTAATTCTGAACTTTTTTTATATAATATTTAGAAATGTTATCTGATCCTTAAAGACCTGTGTGTATTCAGTGATCTTGTACTAACATTTTGATTACAGTGATTTTATGAATATCATTGTTTTTTTATATAAGAACATATTTTTAATAGGAGTAGCAAAAAAAAAAAAACAAAGTATGAAATAATAAATTATTCTGTCTCCATTCACCTATAGGATTTAAAAGCACCTTAGCCATGAGATGAAGTAAAGAATTAATATAAATGTAATGGTCCTACCAGAAGTCATTCATACAATAATATAAGTATCAATATTTTTTTTTTATTGTAGCTCGGCTAAATGACTGCCCTATGCCTGATGGTAAGCACAGTACAATACAAAAACAATGGCGACCACCGAGTGACACACTATCCATCGCCGGTCGCCGCTGTCATGCCGGCCTGCGAACAGCTGGATACGCACAGGCTGATCCCGAAACGCGACCGGCAGGAGCGAATCACTATGACGGGCTTTTTCGCCATATACATGGTGGTTGCGACCCAGTCAGGCTGTAGAACCCTACCACCCCGCTATCACCATTGCCTCGTCCATTATTCAGCAGGGTGCACCACGTGCAGGTGAGGTTGGCTTGGGTGTCTCTAGTCTTATGATGTTATTCGACACCCCTTACACTCTAAACCCCCAAAAATATTCAACAATAGTAAAAGAATAAATATTAGAAACAATAACAAACTGGTCACTCCATGTTTCAGGATCACTAAGACCAGTGACAGTTTTTTAGGTAATAGTGTTATATTTTATAACAAAGTCCCAAAACACATTACCGATTTGCCGGATAGTGAGTTCAAGTGTTATGTCAAGCGGGTCTTAAAACGTAAAGGTTATTTCGGGTGGATCAATATGTGAACGATGGCGACGTCTGGAAGTGACGTCTCTCTCTGTGCATCTACCAAAAAACGAATGTAACTTTATATGTCGTTATGTTTTAATAATCAAAAAATTTCTTATAAAAAGATGTACCTGATCGAGTTTCTTGCCGGTTCTTCTCGATGACTGGGTTGTTTTCCGAACCGGTGGTAGTTTTGACGTTCATAAGTGCCTTCTTAGGGTCTAAATTGAATGGCCGGCTCCCTTCCCTGGGAGCTAGAGGCGGAGGTGCTTGCCGCCGTATATCAATATACGGCGGTTAAGAAACGGATGGGGGAGCCTCTAGCTCCCAGAGAAATAGAGGAAAGAAGAAGAGAGAAGAGGGATGAAATGGTGGAAAGGTGGAGGCGGGACCTGGCGGACGCGCGGTACGGTCGATACACGATCGACGCCGTCCGCCCGGTCCTGCCGGATTGGCTTAAGAGAGGATGGGGCTCCCTGACGTTCCGACTGGTGCAGGTCCTGACCGGACATGGTTGCTTCGGTTGGTACCTGTACCGGATAGCACGCAGGGAGCCGACTGCCGTATGTCATCAGTGCGGCGTTGACCCGGACACCGCGCAGCACACTCTGTCTGAGTGTGCTGCGTGGGAGGAGCAACGTCGCACTCTGGCTGCGGCGGTAGGGCAAGATCTGTCACTGCCGAGCGTGGTTGCGGCCATGCTCGGCAGTGAGGAAGTGTGGAACGCAATGGCCGCCTTCTGCGAGGAAGTCGTCTCGCAGAAGGAGGCGGCGGAGAGGGTTCGTGAGCAAGATCCTCAAAGTGACCCTCTCCGCCAACGGAGGACAGGCAGGAGGAGGCGGCAGTTTGATCGCCTCCTCCCACCATAGCTGGACCGGGGAGGATGGGTCGGGGGACCCATCTTCCCATTGCACAGGTCCGGCGGAAGGAGGAGACGGCCGGTGTGTACCCGGCTGTCTCCTAACAAGACGGGGCCCGGCGGCGGCGCTTTCGCTACTGGGCCAACCGCTGGGGCGGCACGATGAAGTCTATAGAGATCTCGTGCCGCCCCAACTATAGCGGCAGACGTACACCGTGGGGTTTTAGTCCGTGCGACTCGGACATAACCCACCCTCTCCCCCGGGAGGGTGGCGTATCCATAAGGGATTTCCCCACGTTAAAAAAAAAAAAAAGGGTCTAAATTGAATAAAGAGTATTTTGATAAGTCACACAAAATTTACCCCTTTTAGGTCACCTTCTCCCCTCTAAAATATTTGACACCTCCCCCCCTTTCCAAATTATGACAGGAATTAAAGATTTGTCCGTTTTATTTGGAGCAATAGATGTAGCTATAATTATAACTACCTAAATATCGTGAATTGAATTATAATATAATATAAAATAAACAACATTCTACTAAATTTCCATATTGAATAAATGCGATTCATCGCTAAACAAAATGTAAGCAATCAATACTATAAATTAAACTACAATAGCATTTTTGTATAAATATCACACCGTACTGAATGAATATGATTTATCGTATTCAACAGCTAAAGGAAATATAATTGCTACAGCTAATATCGCATTTCACAGTAATAGCAGGAATCTCGTTACAATAACCAATATTTTAACCAATGGAATACATTCGATGTAGTTCGTTTTCATTCACCAATTTGACAAATGCTTATTTTCAACCAATCACAGCACTTCATTTGTTTCCATTTACAAATGCAGTGAAAGTTTGTTTACTTTACCCATTACAAAAATAAAAAAGTTAACTTACTATCTTTTACCTTTGTCGGTTAGATGACGCTTACTGGAACTATAATTTTCATAATTTTGATATTTATCATTTTTAGTTTTAATACGTTATAATTAAAGCAGATATTTATCGTTTATGTAAATATAGTTATAATAAATTAAAACGATTAAAACTATTTTCTAAATTAACGAATTGTTGATGAAGAATATAATATTTGGGCAGGTTTGCTAACTCTACGTATAAGCAACGAGCAGTATGGACGGATCCACGTGCATGTTGATAATAAGGACACAAGACCTTTACAGTTACAGGTGATTATCTTAAACGTAATGTTCCCTTTTCAATTATTCTATAAGTCCAGTAAAAGCTTTCAATGTATACTGTATACCAGGTGTTAGGTTAGTTGCTAACAACAATTACTAATAAACAACAAAGAGAACCTGTGAAAGAGTTACTGATGATGTATCAGCTAGTTATAATTCAATAAAAATATTGCAGGACTCGAAACTCGTATTGCTGGTACAAAGGCCTCATTCTAAGGAAAGATACAGTTATAATTTGATATTTTATACAGTTTCATATTTTACCATGTACAAGTTTCCTCATAGTATTTTCTTCAACGTCGGAGAATAAAGAAAGACAGAAAAAATGTAAATATATTTATTATAGTAAATACACGGACAATACAATAGTGAAAAAAAAATGGAATTACAAAGATATTTTTAACCGACTTCAAAAAAAGGAGGAGGTTATCAATTCGACTGTATTTTTTTTATGCTTGTTACCTCATAACTTTGGACTGGGTGAACCGATTTTGATTATTCTTTTTTTATTTGAAAGCTGGTACTTCCCGTGTGGTCCAATACATTTCTAGGTAGCACACATATTCATATATTTTACTTAATTTGTTTAATTTGATAAACTATTTATTTTCCGCTTTTTAGTGTCTTATGGGTTTTTGATTGATATTGAAGTCGGTTAATACTTTTTTTTGAAAATTTACTTTATTAACATAAATTTTTTTTTTTATGTCAAACGAACATGTGGGTCACCTGATGTTAAGTGATCACCACCGTCCATGGACACTAACAACACCAGAGGAGTTGCAAGTGCGTTGCCACCCTTTGGGGGAAGGGTTAGGGGAGGGAGAGGAGAGGGGAGGGGCGGTGGGCCTCCGGCGCTCTCACTGACCGAACGAAACGAAACAATGCAAGCACTGTTACTTCACGTCGATTTTCTATGAAAGGGTGGTAGTACCCCGGACGAGCCGACCCATTCATGCTGAAACCAGCAATAGTTTCAGCGTGGCTCTACCACCATTAAAATAAATACAAGGAAATAAACGTTAGAATTATGCCATGGTATTGCTACAATGGCACCCAAATCCGCATGTGCTGGCTGCCACCTTTGCAAGTGACCTTAGCGCTGATATTAATATGATAAGTCTTTTCACTGGAAATAAGTCATTTTTGCGGACTCAGCAACATTTATTGGTCCATACTCTAGCGGTAATCACTCAAGAACACGTCCAACATGTTTGGTATATTTACTGGTTTAAATTATTTAGAACTAGCAGGCTCGGCCCGGAAATTATTTAGAACTAGCAGGCTCGGCCCTGAAATTATTTAGAACTAGCAGGCTCGGCCCTGGTAATTAAAAAAACTTCCTTATGAATCACTTTATGTACAGACAGACAGCCGTGACACAGGACTTTGTTTTCTACTATGTAATATTGTTTTATTTTTTTAATAGACCCATCCAAATGTAGACAAGGAAGCTTTCCGTTCTCAAGGTGTGATTGGATTAAAACAAGCCCAGAGGGCTTTCCCTATGCATAGCGACGTGGGAGTGCTCAAATGGAGGCTCGCTACAGCCTCCGAGGATAAACTTGCACCGTTATCTGGTAAGTGACGCCATCCAGTGGTCTATCAGCCAATCAAGAGTGTAAAATATAAGGCCAACCCAAAAAAGCCTTTTAGACTAATTGTTTCATTATTTAGCAGCATTATTAATGTATAAGGCAGACAGACAGCCCTGGTCGATAATTTCCCCTGAACCAAGGCAGAAAGTTGATGTAGGTATTTCCCCTTCCAATGCATTTCGTATTTTTAGATGCGACGGGAATTCCCCTAGAAGAGACAACCTCGATAAAATGAGTTATAATGAACATGTTTTTTCTTGTGTATTTCCGTAAATTACTGGTCAGTGTTAATATCAGGTCAATTTTTTATCAAATCACAAGCCCGTTAATCAGAGATTCTCAAACTTTTTTGTCTCATAGACCACTTCCATGTTTTTTTTTGTTAGGTATGTGTAAACCTCCTGCTTATCTGGTATTCATTTTTTTTTTGCAAACTTCTCAAATTGTAATATATTATGAAAACGTGGGTTTATCATTTATATAGAAAAGTCAGAACAGACAGAAAAGTCTTTATATTATACATAATTTTTATTTAAATACATAGTATGTGTAATAGATTATTCCAAAAGTGAAAATTAAACTCACAATCTGTTTAAATGAGATCCACTTTCATTGACACCTATTTGCATCTTATGGACTCCCAACTTTTTTTTTGCTACTATCACCTCCTTTTAATGTTCCTTGTCGACCCCCGGGGGTAGAAATAACCACTTTGGGAATGACAGCTGTAAATGGGTAAAAAAATTATTATGTATCCCAAGTTTTCGTTTTCGCTGACGTCGCCCACTTTTTTGGTCGTCGTCGACCTACGAGTATCAATATAAACCACTTTCGAAAACAAAGCTGTAAATGGTAAATCGATTAAACTTTGCAGTTAACTGTTGTGATTATGGGATCCAAATTCTGTCTTTCGCTGACGCCGACCCATTATTTGGTCGTCATAGGTCGTCAGTGTAGACCATTCTAGGAATCACAGGTGTAAAGGGGTAATGAATTAAATGAAACTTGCAGTCAACTGCTGGCCGTCGGAGGGCGCTAACGGTGGATGCGACGTGAACATTGAATACGAGCTGGAACAAGATCATCTAACGCTCACTGACGTCATCATTACCATCCCACTGCCTCCGTGAGTTCACAAATGTATTTTTCATTCTTTGTAAGGTCAAGAACTGAACGGAACGTACTTCAACCTGAAAATAATTACCATAGGACTCCAGTCCGAAACTAATTACCAATGGACTTCAGCCCGAAAATAATTATCAACTCATTTCAGACCGAAAATAATTATCCACTCATTTCAGCCCGAAAATAATTATCAACTCATTTCAGCCCGAAAATAATTAACGACGGATTTTAGACCGAATATAATTAGCAACAGACTTGAGCCTGAAAAGAATTGCTAATGGACTTGAGTCCGATAATAATTACAAAACGGACTTTAGCCCGAAATTAATTAGCAATAGACTTGAGCCTGAAAATAATTAGCAATAGACATGATCCTGAAAATAATTACCAACAGACTTTAGCCCAAAAATAATTAACAGCGGACTTCAGTCCGGATACTCTGAAGTTTATATATAGTGACACTTCATAATGAGATCGACACAATGATAAACCATAAACCAAATGGAATTTCTTGCAGGTTCTATTCGATTAGTGGGTTATTTATCCGAACCGGTAGTAGTTTTGACGTTCTTCTCAGGGCCTAAACTGAATATTGTAATTTTGATTTGAACGTGGCCACGTTGATAGTATGAGGAAACCATGCCATGGTGGTAGGGCCTTTTTCTAAACCCAGCTAGCTAACTACTACCCTCGAGTTGAATAGCTGTTATAGATCTGTTCCGACAATTGTACTTAAGAATCAATCTCTAGATTTATACTTACCCTCTTGAAAGACATTGTCATTTAACCTTTAATAAGATTGTGGTCAAAACTATAAAGTATAAAAGAGCTGATATCTTGGTGAGTTCATACAACTTCATAAAGTCATAGACCAGTCACAGGATTTACCAAAATCTCGGTTGATGTCAGACAAGGTCTAAGATGGAAAACATGTTAAACCTGCAGAGCGACTGACAGCTGGAAAACTTACAAATTCTTGGATACGGACCTCTATTTTCATGTTCCTAATTAATTATGCCCAAGAAATCCATAATTAATCCATAATAAAATAAAAATTGTCAATTTAAACTAATGTTAGACAATGTTTAAATATAAACAGGGTATGTCTCTAAACAAGGTATGTCATAACTGGCAAACGAACTCGTGGGTCACCTGATATTAAGTGATCACCACCGTCAATGGACACTAACAACACCGGAGGAGTCGAAAGTGCGTTGCCAGCTTGTGTTTGGGGGAAAGGGAGTGAGGGGGGAGAGGAGAGGGGAAGGAAGGTGGTTCTCCGGTGCTCTCACTGACGAACGAAACGCAACAATGGCAAACACTGTTACTTCACGTCGGTTTTCTATGAGAGGGTGGTAGTAACGGGGGCGAGCCGACCCATTCATGCTGAAACCAATAATAGCTTCAGCGGGGCTCTACCACTGCCTGCTCAGCGTGGCCCTACCACTGCCTAAAACTAAAAACAAGTTTCCAACACGTATTTTACTTTTTTATAATAAAGTTTGCTTCCTCGGAAAATGTGTTTTCCAGTATGTACTAGAAACATTGCACTGGCACTAAATGTTAAGATATCTCACAAGACCAAATATCTTGTCAAACACAAACAAACAAACTTGTAAACAATCATTCCAATACTAATTACGTAACAGATCCGGTAACAGCACAGTAGTCGTCCACCAATGGGAGGGTAGTTACACACAGAAGGGACGCACTCTCATTTGGAACATACCGCTGATCAACAAGCAACAGAAGACTGGAAGCATGGAGTTCACGTGAGTTCAATATATATACATAAAACTATGTCCTTGTGAAGATGTGTTTAGTCCTTAGGTTATTTCTTACCGCGTAACCACAGATCACGCTGCCGTGGTCTGGGGGTAAATTTCGCTCCCGCACACCAGACTAGGCCCCCCTCGGCAGCAGCTCAAGCCTAGGTCCGTTCCCTCGGCGTGGAGTCCTTGAGTACGCTGCTCGCGCGATACACTCACACAAAATCTTAAATCACTGCGACAACATTACACATATCACCTCCACACACGTGCACACATACACGCTTACACATGCAAGTGGAAGAGTTTTAATTTTTTCCCTTATCAAACTGAAATAGTTTAGAAAATTATCCGATACGAAATATATATAACAGTTGTTGAGGTATGTATGCTTGGTACACATATATGTTTCAACAACTCATATATGTATGAATAGTTAGCTGAGCTTAGGTTAGCTCAGATAGGTCGCGAATTGCATGTATCAGGCAACAGCCCAAAACCGAGGTGTGCCGTGCACCCTTGAACTAGTTGTCAAATAAAATCGGATGGGTGCCTTAAGCGCTCGCCTTAGTAGTCCGGTGAAGCTGTTAAGACTTTGCTAGGTCAATAGCGTAGTCAGTTCGAAAAAAAACCGTCTCTTTCGAGTCGGAAAGGTTATGTTTGAAAATTTGTATATTAGGGTACTTACTGGTATAGAATAAACTAACCGGCAGTTTTACGTTTGTTTATAATAGTTTCGGATCGACTATTTAAATATTTTATTGTTATGGTATAATGGTATAATATGGATTATAACAATCATTTCTAATTAATACATTTTCATTTTTCTATTGTAATATAATACTTTCCTTATTCTACTGCACGAATCTACGTTTACTATTAACTTACCTTCTCTTTCTCCCTTCAGCGATATAAGTATGGCCATCATTTCTGCATCATGAAACGATAATACATCCCCATCGTACCCAAATATTTCATTTAAAAATTTGGGTTTCTTGTATTATAGCTGAGATTTATAAACCCAAGGTCTTAAAGTAAACAAAAGAGTTTTATTAATAAAATAGGTCTCACAGAATACTTGTTTGTAACTTGCTTTGTAAACGGATGCAATTGGGTCTTGAGTAATGACATATATGTCATTACTGTCATCTTTCCTTTTACTGCGTTATATGTAGACTGCGTTCCACTAGACGCTCACGACCGCGAGTTTTCCCGTTCCACTTGCTTGCGGGCGTCACAATCGTACACCCAAGTGGAACGCATAATGGGGCGTTGTGAGCGTTCAGGTAAATAATACAAATGGCGATCTAGAAATAATAAAGCAAAAGCTTTAAGCGGTTATGTCTTAAAAGTAAATTGTAATAATTATTATGTAAAATGATTTAAGTATATTGAAAGATACATGTATATGTAATTCGATTTTTATATTTAATTTTAGTGTAGTAATTAATTAATTTGCATTCAAATAAAATGAGAATGTCTTCTGAGGCAACAGTAGGATATTTGGTGATAATTGTGTATATTATTGAACTATGTTTTATAAAAGTGTACCAATGATAATTTTTTTTCTCATTTAAACTTTATTTATTATAAAATCATAAAATATATTTTTTGGTTTAATAAAAATATGAAATTATCATTAAGTGATTATAAATTAATTTCCTCTCAGAATTCAACGATTCCAAACATTTGTAAATAGAAATTAAAATTATCAAAACTAAATTAACATATTTCAAGTAAACATATTAATAAATTTAATTAATCCATTAAATACAATATGTTATTTAATATAAATATTCTATACTGCATCAAATAATGATATTTTTATGGTCGCCATCTTTATTAAAAATCCTGCCAATTTTGTCAACGGTTACATCGACCCATCTCCAGAGATGGGGCGTCGTGAGCTTCGCGTGGGCGTTTGTTATGACGTCATTAATGACGTTTTCGGCGCGACCGCAACGCTCGCGGTCGTCTAGTGGAACGGCTAAAAGGCTGTTGTGAGCGTTGTGAACGTCTTGTGGAACGCGCCCGTAGTGTGCTCGGACGCGTTCCAAAATATATATATTGAAGTCACATTGGTGTTTGCATTTCCGCCCTTTATATATCATGTTGGACCAAAAGAACCTAAGGGATTGATTGTTTCAGTGTGACCCCCGCGATACCAAACGACTTCTTCCCCCTGACTGTGACCTGGAGCTCAGAGACGTCGCTGGCTCTCCTCACAGCTATGAAGGTCACGCAGGCGGAAGACAATTCTCCAGTCGACTTCTCGCAGGAGATCAGCTTCCATGCTGATAAATATGAAATTGTATAATATATACCAATAATAATATGTATTAAGTGATTTGTAACTTAGTTTTATTTTGGTAACAACATTATCTAAGTGATTTGTAACTTAATTTTCTTTTAATATCTGTATTTAACTAAGTGATATGTAACTTACTTTTCTTTAAAAATTATGTAACTAAGTAAGTTGTAACTTCGTTTTTTGGTAACAATATTACCTAAATATAAATTAAAGAGAGATATTGTTTATATTTTATTCTATGGGTAATTTTTGAACTTTGCAGTATATAAATGACAACATTACTAATTGTCAATGAACCTCTCTAACTCTTAGAAAACAATTTTGTTACAAACGTTGATTTATTTTCAAGATATTTGCGGGAATATGACAGTCAGACACTGTTTTGGTGTAAATGTAATGAACGTGTGACTGATTTTTAGCTGAGGTTGTATATTTACCGGAAAGTGGTTTCGAACCATAACACTATGGAAAGGCTGGAAAATTGAATATTTAAAGGCAATTTATTACAGTCGCCTTGTTACCACCTTCGAACTGAAGATGTGTAGCCAAAAACCTATGGCGTTTCTTGTCTTGGTTACTTACTATCGAGTGAAATTGTCAGAAGATAAAATATAAACTGGCATTATATTTAATAGAGAAATTCTGTAATAGACAATACTATTTGAGCAACTGTCAATGGGTGTTAAAAAGAATTTTATGAACAGATCCATTTGATATTTGGGCATAAATTCATCGCATGGAGATTTTTGAACTTAAACTTGTTATGGGAGGGCGTTAAAATTCTGATCCGCAACCATTTTGTGTGACGAAAAGTGGAGGGGGTAAACACAGTCGAGTAGGGTGTTGGGAACACTGGAGTTGAGCAACATCGGGCGTGATCAATACTTGAATGGGTGACCGCTTAAGAAAACCGCGTAACGTTGGTTTTTTTAATGTAAATGTTTAGCTGTAACACTTAGCACTTAGCATGCGTTTACGACATACACTCACCTTTTTTCAATACTTTACGTACTGTTTACACGCTAAACCTAGAGACTGGCTCTCAAGTTGCAACAAATTGGTAATTCCGTGCTTTAGGCTCACTAACTCCAAAAATAGTTTTTTAGGTTTGTTAGGTTTTATAACAAAGTCCCAAAACACATTACCGATTTGCCTGATAGTGAGTTCAAGATGTCAAGCGGGTTTTAATATCTAAAGGCTATTATAGGGCGGATCAACGTGTGAACGATTGTGACGTCTGGAAATGACGCCCCTCTCTGTGCTAATAGCGAATGTAAATATTTATGAAAATACATGAAAAGATAAACCAGAACGAGTTTCTTCTTCTTGAAGACTGGGCTGTTTTCCGAACCGGTAGTAGCTTTGACGTTCATAAGCTCCGTCTCGGGGCCTAAATTGAATAAAGGATACTTTGATTTTTTTGAGATGCCGAGACACACCAACAGGTACTTGCTAACAGACTTACGACTCGAGGTTTAGAAAAAGTCCTACCACCATGTTATGAGTTCATCACTATATTTTCTTTCACCGGAAGCTCTGGTCTGTTGGCAAGAATTCGAACATACCTTGATCGACATAGTGCTGGAAAACGCAAACCACTGACACAAACTCACTTTAAACACACATTATCCATCGCTTCAGAACCTTCCAAATAATAGTTCATATGAATGACTATAATGTTAAAAAGTTTCACAGTTTTACACTTCGATCAACAATAACTAGATAAAGGATCACGTACAAATCGAAGCTAAAAGCCGTCCGCGTAAATATATACTTATGTGTAGCTATTTGTTTACTAAGAAAGGGAGAAAAAAAGTTTTAAAACAGTTTTAAGTTCAACCTAATTACAACCATAACTCCTTGTAATAAAGTCACAAATGTTCAAAATATTATCTAATACTTACGATAAAACGAGCAAAGTAATAAATTACCCCTCACAAATGAAAAGATAACATAAACAACATTTAGTGTGAATTCAACCTTAACACGTAATGAATAAAGTACGTTTTCCCGTTATTTTGCGTGTTTGTGTCTGGTGAGGCCAAACATTTGTATCACAGGTTTAAAATCGGTAATTTTGTTCAAAATTAGATATTATTAGTTGGTTTAAAGCTTAAAATATAACTTATTCAACATATATTTAGCGAAAGTAAGATACTCCGGCCGTTAAATTGTTTTTTCGGGTATTATTTTTGCATCTTTTGTACAAACTAAACAAAATAAGGGCACCCATTTCAAGTGAGCTCTTATTTACCGAGACGTATTTTTCGCGCCGACCCGTTATCTAGTTATTCTTGATCGAAGGTGTTACAGGAATTTTACATTGAATGAATATAAAACAGACTTAAATCGTTTTGACCGTCGTAAGAGTACGTCAAAATAATTAATACATTCCTACAAAACTGTCTTAACACGTTCAGTCCGGAGGTTACTTCGGTATGTAATTTTAATGAGGTCGGAAAAACCCCATGTCGATATTTGTTTCAGTTTGTTGCTGGGTTTTAACGCAAGAAACACTATGCTCATGAGTACTTCCGAATGTAATTGTGTAGTGAGAGGTCGGAAAGACCACCAGTTCATTTGATGATGATAATGAGATATCTTACTTTCAGTTTGATTCTAGGTTGTCATGACCCCTTGACGTGAAAAAGGCTATGTGATTATGATAATTAAATGAAGACTACTTATTACTACGATAAAATTTTCTCTTTCACACTCGTTACATTACCTACGTAATGCTCGTACCGTATCAAATAGCGATACTTTTGATAAAATATAGAATAATTACACAGGGGGTGTTTTCGACCATTTTGTGTATGTATATGTGTTTTGTAATATTCAAATATTTATTTAATTTCCGATTACACAGGGGGTGTTTTCGACCACTTTGTGTATGTACATGTGTTTTGAAATATTCAAATATTTATTTAATTTCCGGTTACACAGGGGGTGTTTTCGACCACTTTGTGTATGTACATGTGTTTTGTAATATTCAAATATTTATTTAATTTCCGGTTACACAGGGGTTGTTTTCGACCTCTTTGTGTATGTACATTGTTTTTTAATATTCAAATATTTATTTAATTTCCGATTTATAGTTTGGTATTTCGATACAATTTTCAATTGCAACTCCGATTTACAGTCCTCTCCAATATTTTTGACCGCGCTGAATATAGATGCGCAGGACACAAATTTAGATATACGTATTATGTCATATGTATGAATTCGTGTTTATTTAAAGATAAATAAATGCCAATTTTAGATTTCCATAATAATATTTTAATGCACAAGCCCGATCTTACAGCTATGTTAAGAGCGGCCAAAAAGATGACTAGTTGTTTAATATAACCTTTATCTCGTATGCAATACGACTCAGCCATTATTATATCACTTGTATTTTATTGATTTGTTTAAACTTGTATGTAATAAAAGTCAAGATGAAATGTTGTTTTATTTAACGACCTCTTCGTAATGTGGAAATTGTGTTTTGTTTTTCTATTAAAGTTATGTATTTGTTCCATTCGATCCCAATACGACGATTTGGACTCTTTATTCCATATATCAAGAAACTCTAGAAGGTCATCGCCTAATTATAATGAAACATGTTAGTGATTATTTTGTACCGTTTCACGTTTTATTTGAATTAACCAATACATCAAGAGTGTTTATTAAATACGCTAACTTAGAGAATGGCTGGTTTTCAAGTGCAGCTGCCTAAACATATCTATAGGCGCTTGGTGACTATAGACATTAGAATAAGTTCTATCACCACCCTATACGCACCAATGTTTTAATTCATCGAAAGCTCAAACTCATTGGTTTTGAACCTTCGATCAACAATAACTAGATAAAGGGTCGGCGCGAAAAATACGCCTCGGTAAATAAGAGCTCACTTGAAATGTGTACCCTTATTTAGTTTAGTTTGTTTGAAACACAGCCAATGTAAGCCCGTTTCACATGCCGCAGTGTATTCAAAAGATGCAAAAATAATACCCGAAAAAGCAATTTAACGGCCGGAGTATCTTACTTTCGCTAAATACATGTTGAATAAATTATATTTTAAGCTTTAAACTAACTAATAATATCAAATTTTTAACAAAATTATCGATTTTAAACCTGTTATACAAATGTTTGGCCTCGCCCCTCACAAACACGCACAATAACGGGAAAACGTACTTTATTCATTACGTGTTAAGATTGAATTCACACTAAATGTTGTTTATGTTGTCTTTTCATTTGTGAGGGGCGTAATTTTGCTCGTTTTATCGTAAGTATTAGATAATATTTTGAACATTTGTGACTTTATTACAAGGTGTTATGGTTGTAATTAGGTTGAACTTAAAACTTTTTTTCTTTCTCCTTATCTTAGTAAACAAATAGCTACACATAAGTATATATTTACGCGGGCAGCTTTTAGCTTCGATTTGTACGTGACCCTTTATCTAGTTATTGTTGATCGAAGATTTGAACATACGTCGAACGACGTAGTGTCCGAACGCGCTAACGGTAAGCCATAATTTCTTCCAAATTAAAAAAAGCTTAAGATTATCTAATGGAAATACGAAAATAGAAATAAACATTTCGCGTTCGACTGTAAAAGTGCAAGTCCGTATGTGATTAGTGGCATATACTGGCACCCAGAATAGTTCCAACTCCTCAGTGCTGTAAGTATTTATAACTGGTCTCAAGACTGCTGTCCTATTTTTTTTTTCAATCTGTCTACGCTATTGGCCTGACGGGTCTTTACAGCATCGCGTTACTAATAGCTGTTCTATTAAGGTTTATTATTAGCTTATAGGCTATAGTAACCATTAAACATCAGGTTAAATGTGCGACCATTTGCTACTTCCTCCTAGATTCCTACATACCTTAAAAACGCTAGTGACGAGCCGTTCATAATTAAAAAAAACACTATTGACGATTTCTTTATAACTGAAATATGTATCATATACATATGTATGTATGTATTAGCTTTCGTTGTGTATTAATTAAATAAAATTATAAACTAAAATGCAAAGCATCAATGAAATAAATAAAATAAGTATCCTAAAACTTTTCACGAAAAGTTCCCCATTGAATGGTAATAATCCTATGCCGATACGTTCAGGTCTTGACGTCATGAAACTCAAATGAACTATATTTTCTCAAGGAATTTAGGAATTTTAGGACGTATATATTTTAGTAGGTGGTAGAGCCACGCTCAAGCTATTACTGATTTTAGCGTTAATGGGTAGTATCACCGTCTCATAGAAAAACCGACGTGAAGTAACAGTCCTTGCAGATTAAGGTTATGTTTATACTAACTTCTCAATTGACGCTTGCTTTTCTTACTCTAGTAATTGTATTGTATTACCTTGCCTATTCATGGAATTTAGCCAAATATCCGCTAGAAAATTAAGTATTGCCAAGTCGTTGCTAGAATCAAAATTATGATAAGCTACATTTTCAAAAAGCTGGCGTTGACATATTTTGTTCTTCTCTATGAAAACCATTGCAATACCTACCCAAGTTTAATTAACTCTAAAGTCTTTGTAAATAAATCGTCTGTGTTTGGACAGTCAGAATTATGATTTAATTCCAGTTTTCTCATCATTGGATAATTACCAAGTAAATGCTGTACCTGCGACGGAGAAGCAGTATCCTTGGGTCGGTCGCGTTTCACACTCGCGGGGAAGCACACAGCCCCACATGTGTACAGCTGTTTGTATCGCGGAAAGGATATTCATAACAGCTGCCAGATGTATTTATAGGTTAGTTAGGGTTTGAGGACGATTAATTAATTTCAATGTAACAGCAAGAAGTAAGAGTACCTAATTACATAACAAATGAAATCACATTCACATTTACCGTACTTCTTACTTAGGATCTGCGTGTAGTCAAATTAAACTCATGTATTTACTGGGTATTCAAATTCGAAGTTGTTTATTTTGGAAAACGATAGCAAAAAATCTGTTCCAGTTTTAAAATCCAGAATAAGCGAAGATCGGGTATTCGATATTTTTTGAGAATATTTAATAATATTTTAGTTTAAAACTGAAGCACACAACAGTTATTTACAATTCGCAATACATGACACCTTTGGCATTTGTTGTCCCATCAAAGGGCAGCAAGCAGGCGTTCGATGACATCGGGTTCATAATCGTGGAATCGCCGGGGTTCGAAGGACCTTGGAATGTCATTGAACTTTTTGATAGTACTAACAGAACTGACAATGATTTCGAATGGTTCGCAACATTGGACAAGTATTACGGACCGTTTGATTACAGAGTTGTTGGATATGCAACTGAAAAGGTATCTCAATCTTTTAATTTTAGCTTTTAAAATATACTGAACGTTTTAATCCAAGATTAGGTACTCAAATAACATTAACTGGACTTTTAAGTAATTGTAGGACTCTTGTAATATTGAGTACATTGATCCATATTACTAGATCACAAATGGATTCAAAACCTAATATAGTTTATACATATATAGGTGGACATAACCCTTACCAAATTTAAGAAGCCCTTCAGCCCGATTTTTAGCCATCGAAATTTTGTTTCGATTTAAAAGGTTCTCGTTGTCCTAGTATAAATTAGAGAAATTACTATGTAATACTGTAAATGAATCGTCATGGAACCATAGCATTATGGTATGTTTTTTTTCTGAATCAGTCTCATGTTGAAAATCTGTCGCCAAGAACCTGTTCATTTGTTCCGGCAGTTGCAATTGAAAGTCAGCCACCTGCTGTAACATGTTTATCCTCTTTGACCATATTGTCATTTAGCATAAGATGACATTGTGGTCAAACCCTAAAACCTAATGTATAGAAAAAATAAGTAACCCTGTTTTATTAAAAACTATTTTTTTTTTAATGTGCTCTAAACTTATCCAGTACTTTTTGCATAGTGCACACACAATGGCAGACCTCTATTTTTTTAATATAGATTTCAAGTAATGATTGTTCAGTATCGGGTACTTTGACATTTATCGAAGAGCTCAAAGCTTATAGTAAAAGGTAACATCGTAATAACATCACAGATATGGTGGTAAATCATAAATTTTAAACCGCAACGTCGTAATTAAATACAGATTTTAGTTTCTCTAAATATTAACTTCAACAGGGCATTCATAAAATAAAAGCGCCGGAGAGAGAGTTCCATCTGACCGAACTAAACGTAGTTTCTGACATATCGATCTGCACAAAGATTATGACGTTCTACGATCACATACGTGGCTTCAAGGTGCCATGTTACCACTCGTGCACTGTGGCCGAATTTCGCCGAAAAGATGACAGATGTCAAAACTATCACGGTGTGGAGGGAGGTGCAGTTTTTGACGCTAACAAGAACAAACTAATGGGTGTAGCGACATGGGGCCATATTTTCCCGAAGTACGAACTACCTGTTGGTTACTCTATAGTAAATTCAGATAATTTCTTTATGGACTACACATGCGCTTTGCGCATTAGAAACGATAACGGTTTAATAGTCACTAATGGGTATTATCAAACGATTTGCGATGACATTTAATATGACATATTATATTAGTTCTTGTCATTTTTTGGCCGCTCTGAACATATCCTAAAGTTTAAGAAGAAATTCAAGAGTTTAATAAAAAAACAAAGTTCAAATACTATTAGACAAATGTAAAATTGACTTTTATTTATCCTTAGTTGTCTCCATGTTATATACATCACTATACATTATAAAACAAAGACCTGTCACGTCTGTCTGTTCGCCATAAACGCAAAAACTACGAAACCAAATTTGACGCGGTTTTCACCTAGAGATATAGTGATTCACGAGGAAGGTTTGGATGTATAACTTCCCAAGTTTTTTTATTATCAGGGCGGGACACGTCCGCCGAGCTCACTAGTATATCATAATACAAATAGTCGCATCATTCGCTCGAATACCTACAATCAATGAAAGTAGACATTGTGATGAAATATAGTAGGGTTTTTCCTAATTTCGTCCAGACTACGTATCGCCCCGTGTGTGCTGCACTTAAAACTCAGTTTTCCTTAGGTTTACTATGTTACTATTTTGAGTGTCATCGTCACTTGGCATCAGGTGTGGTCAAGCTCTAAAATATATAAATAATTTTCAAAAAGATAAAAGCTATATTAAGCCTATATCTAGTAGCCTGATAGATGTTCTTATAGATACCTAAGTCGAGAGTATTCAATATACAAGTGCTGTTCTAAAAATAAAATGGATAAAATAAACAAATTAAATAAGAAATGTGTTTTATTATTACTCTTTCCTGTATTATCACAATAAAAAACATAGCTTAGAACTGAATAATTATCTGTAGCACATACACTTTTTGCTTAACATTTCATAACATGTGTTCTTCAAAAAAAATGTAATACAGAAGAATGTTACTAAAATAACTATGGTTTATCACAATTAAAATTAAATTTAAACTCGGAACCGGAGAACGCGAATTTGAACTTTTTCACATCACTATCTTCACTATTTTTTCCCGCGTTTATTTCACTAGAACTTCTTTTAGTGTTGCCATTATTCGAATCACTAGAAACATTGCTATTACACGTATTTAGTTCTTCAGTATTTTTATTAGTACTATCAACTTGTTCGGCGGCTAAACTGAAATTGAATTTAAATGATTCATCGCCTGTGGTTAAGAAAGCTGACTTTCTAAGAAACGTTGCTTTGGGTTTCTCTTGTACTTCAGATATCTTGATTTTACTTGCCACTGAAAAATAAATAATACTTTTTTAATTGTATATATTCGACTAAAAGACGCCCGCGACTTCGTCCGAGTTTCTATCTACATAAAAATGGAACTACATATTACATTCGTGTCACTCTAGCCATTTGTTAAACTAATGATTTTTTTTTATATCATAGGCGGCAAACGGACTTGTGGGTCACCTGATCTTAAGAGATCACCACCGTCCATAGACACTTGCAACACTAGGGGAGTCGCAAATACGTTGCCAACCTGTTTTGGGGGAGAGGGAAACTGCAGTATACAAATTTGCTTCTACAGGGAAAAAAGGGGGTATCTAAAGGGCCATTCAATTATTACGTTGATGGGAGAGTGAGGATTCATTGATTTGCTTATTTTTGATGACATAGGGGATGGGGTCTGGTTGGTCATTACGTCAGTAATATTTGTTTATTTATCAAGAACAGATTGAAATATACTTATATAAATGTTTACGTAAAGATGATGGGGGAGGGGGGTAAAAGAGCATTGCTTACTTTTGCTGACCAGGGGGAGGGGACGGTCCGACATTACAAAAACACTGTTTACTAACACTTGAACGGCCCCTAAAATAAAAACTGGGGAAATGTCGAAAAATCTGTATGTAGTTTAAGGATTTATCAAGATAACAGACATAAAAAAAATCGATAATAGAATCGGATGCACACTAGCAAATAAGAAAATACTATGAAATGTGCCTTATTTCCCTAACTCCAAATATATTAAACTCAATATCCAAAAAGCTCTTGTTTGTAGCGATGGGAGAATTTATAAACTTTTAAAATTTAATAAAACTTTCAAAATTAACTATAACACTTGCATACATTTATTGTAGTTGGATAACAAGTCAATAAAAATAAATTGCCTTATGTATATAAAGTGCATCACTTCAGAATGGGTGTCAGCATCTATTTGACTTTTTTTGTTCTGTTTTCGATGGTCAGGATAAGGTTAGTATTTAAGAATATACTTGAAAATTCACACAGAAAAGTGAAGTATTTGAATCTAAAAATGTCCAGACAGCAGAATAATATTCAAAGCCACTGTCAGAATTAATAGATTGATTTTCTGTTATTCATTTGCCATTTTAATACATTAAACATATTTTAAAGTAAAATTAGGTCTCATTTTATTTATAAGTACACCCATACAACGCTGGGATGACTTGTATATACATATATATTGGTTAAAACCTCAATCTTAAATAATATGAGTATATTAAGCTTACTTTTAGCTAATTTCTTTTCTTCCGCTGCCATTTTAGCCCTGTAGTCTCCGAAATGTGTCCTCATCAGTTGACGTTTACGTATTACAGGTTGATTATTGTTTTTCAATACTGTAAGTACCTTCCATGCATCTTGCACTGTCAAAATAATGGACTTAAATAAATATACATAAAAAATATGAACCACCTTCAAAAAAATATCAACTCAAAAGTGTAAAATACTATATTACAGAACGCTGTCTTAATTAAAATATAATAATTTAAGATACAACTACAAAATTCAAATATTACCTATTATATACTTTTTTACTTTGGTGCCATATCTCTATATATTTATGTAAACAAGAAGCATTTACTAAAGAGTATTGCAGATTTTCTCTTTGTAGCTGGCAACAAATTAAAAAAATGTCTTATGAATAAGTCTACTCTAGAAAATGCACCAGAGTGTCTTTGACAATAGAGAGATAGGTATGAGGCAAGTCTTAAAACTATGATTCTCAAACTGTTCTATATTGACTCCCAGGCATTTATAAGGAATGGAAAAGGGGTCAATATCTGTGAAAAATAAATTGGAGGTCCATGAGTTGCATATAGAGATCGACAATAATGATCTCATTTAAGCAAGTCATGAGTTTAATTTTAGCTTTTTATGAATTAAATAATACATATAACCACACAATCTACTTAAATAACGCTTCCTTATAATATAACTAGCAGGCCTGGCGGACATTGTCCCATCCTGATAATAAAAAGAAAACTCCTTGACAAATTTGTACACCTATCCTCATAAATCACTTTATCTACTGATGAAAACTGCATGAATTATGTTCAATAGTTTTAGAGTTTATCGCAAACAGACAGATGTGACAGATGCAGGTTTGTTTTATAATAGGTAGTGAAAACATATCTATCCACACATAACATGTGTGGGTTTAACAAACCCACCTTTTAAAACATTAACCCTGTAATTACAAAAAATGTAAATACATATTAAATACCTGGTTTAAAAAATTTGCCTAATAAATGCACAGCACTCGCCCGAGCCAAGTTTGCGTTATCCTTTTTCACAAGTCTAACCTAACGTAACCAAAGCGAGACAAAAGAGCAAGATGGCGAACATTTAGCGACCGCGGGGCATTTAATATGAGCCCTTTTTAAAGCCAAAGCTTTTTTGTAATAACACTGTTAAAGATGAGGAATTTGTCATAAAATTATTGGCTTACTTGCCAATTACAAGGGGTCTATATATAAGCGTAAAACATGGTAACTGGCCTACGAGACAAAAAGTTTGGAGACCTCTGTCTTAAATAGTCATTAACCTACAAACATCTCAATTACTATGCATTTTATATTCAATATTGAGGACTTCCCTGTTATATCATCGAAATCCAATGTCTAATGCTTATGACCTTAAAATGGGACCCTCTTTTACAGTGAAAGAAACATTTTTCAAAAGCAATTTATAAATGAGAAAATATGAGGTAACAAATTTTGTTGGAGTCTGTTAAGAATAGCTGTTTGTATATCAGAGATTTAAATTTTAATATTTTTTCATCACTCTCTATGATAGTTGGCCCACCTAAGTGTTCCATCATGGAGAATGATTTTCTATTATTTATTTTACCCTTAACTCGCTACTAGGTGACACTGGGCCATATATCATTACCATTTAGTGATACCTTTGCTTAACATAAGTATGATAGTTACATATTATCGCAACCACAATGCTGCCTTTGTTTTGCAAGTCTATGCGAACCGAGATGGGCGATAATCATATTTTTCCAAACGAATTATGTATTAAAGTCACCGATACTGAAGTTGGTTTAGTGAGGACAATATACACCTGGTCCATGTGAATGATATCTTGGGGTGTATATTATTAATAGGTAGTTTTTTTTTCAGTGTCTCCGCCTCAGTTCGTTTAGGTTGGTTAGACTTGCGAAACATAGACAGCGGTAGCGTTAATAAGTAGCGTATGTTCATGTTATTTCAAATTAATATTCTATAGATAATATTATAAATTCTACCAATTATAAAAAATAATTATATAAACAGGATTATATATGAAAATTAAATTAACAAAGAAAATACTTTACATTGTTTCTCGTTTCCTTTCTTTTCACGCAAAGAACATTCCAACTGTTGTATACACCAACACAGTTCTAACTGAAATTGTCTCAATGATTCCTCTTGATCTCCACCATCCGTCACATCTTTATCCACTTTAAAAGGCTTCTGCAGAGAATTCGCTTTGCCTTTTGAGTGTAGTTTTGTAGGCTTCGGCATATCTATATAAAATTACAAAATTTTCACGCTCAACAACCTGAATTTGTTTTTGAAATTATGACATTTCATATCATAAATTCACTATAGACATCAAAAACTACAGATTATAAAAGTTACGTATTATGATCTTCATTCATTGAAATAATAATCCTTTTTATATCACTGAATAAATACTCTTTTCTTTTTTCTGTTTTTTTTTTTATTAAATATATCAATGATTTCGATATTTATTTGTAAGAAAATATTTAGAGAATATATATTTTTACATATGAGTAATATAGTAATATAGATAGTATTGAATCAGACTAAAGCAGAAGAACCTTACCCCAACTGAAATCAGACTTCAGACAGTTTATACCTGATGTAAGGTTAAACACTCGCAGTATTCTAGGAAATAATACGTATGGTCATATTTAACATATTAAATAATAATAATATACGAATATTAATAAATAACAAGAAGAATCTTAGTTAAAGTTTGTTCTAAGACTTTCAAAAGTATAAATACAATCGTAATAAACCTAGGTGCAATGACCGGTGCCCAAAGCTTTAAGAGGCGATCCAGAGTTAACAACTTTTAATAATAAAACGGACAATAAACCGTTTTGTTTTGTTCATATCATTCCCACGTTCACTGTCAAGTGCAAGTGAAATCACCCGACGGTCATTATCACTGTGCTTTATCATAGAAGCGTAGAGAGTTGTGTATAATTATTGTATTTTTCTAGATAATTAGGTCATATATTAAGCACCAATTTTTTTAATTGATTTAGAACGAGAATCGACTGCAGACTATTCTCCATAAATATTACTACTGTCTAAACATACAGCCTGTAGAATTGTCTTGAAAACTGCAGACTATTCGTTGTGAACTGCCGTATCTTCTTTTTGTAGAACGGCAAAATGACTGTAATATGGTTGATAGTAAACACAAGTCAATCCAGAAAGAGCGGCTACCACCGAAAGACAAGCCATTATTAGCTTGTTGCCTCTGTCGTGCCGACCTAATTGAGTGAAATCGTCGAAAAAAGTATGGTTAAGCAATTAAAAGAATATAACAAAGCGCAAGAAATTCTGGCCGGTCAACAGATTATTATAAATCTTTTCGTTATAAAATTAATTGTTTAGTATAAATTGAAATCTAATACCAACACTGCCGCACTTTGTCATATTTATATTGAGACTGTGAATAGAATCGCAGGATTTAATTGATGTCAATAGATAGCCCATCTAGAGGCAACCACTTTAGGGGTCGTTGGCTGTTTTTGATGCTATGACAAAATTATAAAATTTGTAATGTTACGTAATTATTATATATTGCCTGTAGTAAATGAACTCTAATAAAACATGTATAAACACAGATTTCAACTAAGAGTAGTTGTCAGAAACAAAACTAAAACCTAGTGAATCATCAAGTTAAGCTTAGAACTGCTTATTCTGTCTAATTCTCTACACATTTATTATGTACACATTTTTTTTAAACCTTTTTTATTGAGACTTTATATTATTACTTGTGGTATTGTTCTGACAGTAGTTCCATCTATGGTAGTTCCTATAATACTCTTTGGACAGTAGCGATTTCTGAGGGTGACGACCAGTGGAGAAAATTGACACTAAAATTACAACCTATAAACTTCCAGTTTATACGACAATATAGTATGCCGCTTGGAAGATTCGGAAAAATAACACTTTCTTGGTAAATAATCTAACCAATCAAATAGATTTAACTCTTAACAAGTATATAATAGAGATTGTGGGTGAGCTATAAATATTATTTTAATTTATATTTTTTTGTATGTTCTGGAACACAATTCGACTTTAATTGAATGTTTTGTGCTGTGTGTATTAAGAATTTTGCATAATTGTGTTATTAAGTCTAAAAGTTATTTGCAAGTGTAACTCTTATTTCAGGTTAGGAATAACTGTGACAAGTTTATCTCTGTTTGTCGTGTCGAAGAACATTGTGAATGCTCATCGTCTGGAGAATATGAAAGCGCGTGAACGTATGCGCAAATCCAACGAGGGAGAATATCCTGACCTGTACCGGAAGCTGTGAAGACCGTTACTGTAAGATAACTATTTTCATAACTGGTACTGTCTTTATACATGTATTAGCAACTACCCTCGACTTCGTCGGTGTGGAATAGGTACTTTGGGCTAACGCTAGCACTAACTTGTGACTATGTTTATGTATTGGGTGAAAATATTTTTAAATAATACATATGTAGGAGCTTCGGGCTCATTACTATAAGATTCTAGACTCACACGGACAGCGCAATAAGATACCCGGAGTGCGTACAATAGACTGTTTCGTACAATGACCATATAGGGTATTTATAGAGATGCGATTGTTCAATTGCTTGAATCTACAATATGTACAAAAGTTTCTGCCAGTCTGCCAAAGAGGATGACATAATCGGTAGCTACTCACATGTTAACCCTATTTTGAAACATTCTTTATTGGTGCTCCGCTCATATTGGTCTTAGCTTAGCTATATATTATCAAATATATAGTCTTCCTTCATAAATGAGCTATCTATCATTGAAATAATTTTTCAAATTGGACGAGTAGTTCCTGAGATTAGCACATTCAAGCAAACAAACTCTGCAAATTTATAATATTTGTATAGTATATGTATAGCCTTTAAATAAAAAGTTTACATAATATCTATATGTATCTAAAACATACATATATCATAATATAATACAGTATATGGAATTGGTAAATTTGATATATATCAAGGTGTATTACTTACGAGCACAGTCATAGTGTATGGATCCTCGTGTTGTTCTACAAAAGATATGGATGAAAGAAGATTACATGTTGTAGAGATGAAAATATTAAGATGGATATGTGCAATAATGAAAATTGGTAAGATTAAGAATGAGTATATTAAGGGAAGTTTGAAATAACACCAGGGGCAGATAAGTTGAGAAGTAATAGGTTAGCATGGTATGGGCATGTCATGATGAAGAGAGATGAAAGTCATAAAGTATGAAGGTGAACTAATATAGGAGTAGAAGAAGAATGTAAAATAGATTGTGCGAAAAATGTTGTGCGACATTTGGCAGCAGAAAGTAGGTGAGGAAAAAATGTTATGTTAATTGATACTCAGGTGAGATTATGGTAAGAAGATGAGATTGGTAAATCCAAACATAATTTCACTTAAGTACTTTACTATAACTTTTCACTAGTTAGGCACTGCAGCATGTTATATTCTGTACTGAACGCCATGCAATTTGGCACTGTTAAAACACAGAAGATACAAACATATTCCTGTCTGCCTTGTCTTTGTTTTTCAAGTCTAATGTAACCAGTTTATTTTCTCAATTTTCCTATCTTAGTTCTATTGGACTTGTGTATCAAAGACACTGCGGTGCCATAAGTACCTTGAGTTTTAATTTATTACAGAACAGTCAACAAAAGAATAATTAAAACAGAAAGGAAAAGAAAAATTAATACATAGATGGAAATAGAAATAAATAAACTCACCAAGAATCCACTTAATACAAACTCTAAATGAAATATAATATGTAACAGTCACCTCAATATTATTACAGGCTAAATTAATTGAAGAATAGAAAGAAATAAAAAATATGGCAGTGCCACAGCTTGATCCTGCCAAGTTGCAGTTAGTGCAAGAATTGGAGATAGAGATGATGTCGGACATGTACAATAGGCTCGTCGGAGCTTGCCATCGGAAGTGTATACCTATTAAATACCATGAGCCTGAACTTGGTAAGCAATTAATATTAGTGCTTATGTTTTGTGAAAGAACATTACAATGTTTAATTTTAGGCATTGTTAGTTTACTTATTGAGGTGAGGTAGCTTCCTTCTTTATGTACAGTACATTTGATTAGGAAAGGGGTAGTCCGGTAAAGCTGTTAAGGCCTTCATGGGCCAATAGCGTAGTCAGTTTGGAAAAAAAAAAGGGAAATGGAGCACTGTTTATAAAAAAATATTAGTAGAGTTGGTTGAAGCTGATTCTTTATGTATTAATTTATTATGTATGATTGATTGTATTGATTGAATATTATGTATTAATTGATTAAGGTTTAACTGATGCAGTTTTATAGTTAGTGTATTTGGAACGAAAAGTTTTATAAATACAATTGGTATCAAGTGAAATCACCAATACATATAGTGTAGTTGTAGTGTATTGATATTTCCTCTTTGAAGGTAGTCAGTATATACTCAATAGTGATACATTTACACATTGTTGTTATTATTGTAATCTCTTAATGTAGATTGCACTTTGAGGTTTTTCCTTCAATAATTTCTTTGGCACAACTATTACATAATGTGATATAGAAAGAAAGATTGACATAGTAATATAATAATAATAAGCCTTTTATTCTGAACATTTATACATTGATTTTAATATATCACATTGTCCAGTGTGCCCCTTGGCATAGGCGGACTCCAACATTTTGCAGTGGGTTCTGTCTTGGGCTACCCTTCTTCAGTGATGCTTAGCCGAAAGTTTTAAGTTAAACAAACACAATCACCAAAATGCATAAACAAAATCAAAGGACATAAAGAAATATAAAAAAACCCCTTAAACATAAAAATAAAAAGTAAAACTGTGCTAAAGAGACCTGGCGTCAGTGTACTGCCTACAAGTATATGGATAATAAATAATGAAGAAGCCAGATAAAAAATAAAAGGGAAAGAAAAGACATTGCAATATAATGTTATATGATTATGTAGATTAGGCATATACACTATATTTCATATCTAAGATACCTTAGGTTAACTCCATTCCAACGTCACAACTTTGTGCAGAAAAACTAACAAAAATTTAAACAATTATAAGATTTATACAACTGAAAGGTAATTTTTTTCCTTGAGCTATGTTTCTAAATATTAATTCATATGAGATTAATTTAGATGATAATAATAAACCTTAAAATTGCAACCACCCATGATTGTCATTGACCTCTAAGAAACCCACTGCTGGGAGAGGCCTATCCTCTTCTCGAAGGAAGGTATGGGTATGGGTACGTATTGGCAATTTCAAACTTTTTTTATTTTAAACTGGTTCATCAAAATGACTGCACTGTACCCAATGTCTAGTCTATAAATAACGGTGACTGTCAGTGTTAAATAGCAATGGCAGTCATTGCTATCATGCCGATCTGCAAAAGTGCTTCTTCACTCCTCATGTCAAACTGATAAATCCACAGTTCTTATGTTTCTTCACATATAGTAGCACTACAAGAACATTTCTCAGGTTCATGTTTTCCTTCACCGTCAGCCGATGTCTTACCAATTTAAATTAGTATACATATATACGCGAATTCCGAAAAATTCGTTGTTATATGCCGGGGTTCGAACTTGCGGATATCGAAATGACATTTCACCGCTTAAACCACTTGAGCACCACAACTTCTAAGCCATGTGTAAGGTAAAGTCAGACACTATTATTTCTTGCTTTTAAACATTTTTATTTCATTTATTATTCAGGTAAGGGCGAATCTGTGTGCCTAGATAGATGTGTAGCGAAATACCTTGACGTCCACGAGCGCATCGGTAAGAAGCTCTCGAACATGTCTCAAGGAGAAACTGAAGACCTCACAAAGGTTAACATGCCGGAACCTAAGAAATAGTTTTAGATTACCTATGTAACTTGTAATGAATCGTGAAAACACTCAAATCCGCAACACCTTCAAAAGAATGAATTGCTCAGCCAACCGAACTGCTCAAACTTCATTTGAGTAATTCATTTCACTGTGTGCTACATCTGAGTGACTCATGTTTCTCACTACACGTTTTCTTACTCACTTCATTTCTCTGGTTGTTAGTATAAATATCTCAGTTGTGGTTTGTATGATCCATTGGTTTTCATATTTATTGGGAAAAACTTTATGTTATGACTGGTTTTCCCTATACAACATATATTAAATATAAATAAAATATAAAATAAAAACCAGTTGAATATATGTATATAAGAAGGTACTAATGGTAAAATAACTTTTGCATATTATAATCTTGGTTTGTTGTACAAACCCATCAGATATCTTGTTACAAAAATCACGGAATTCATTATTTTTGTAAATTTTGTTTGTTTCAATTTCAAATAATACCTGTATTTGATTTTTCTTTTAAATGGTCAGCAGTGAATTTTTCAAAACCTAGTGATTCGCTACAAGTTACGTTTCACTATGGCATGATTGTGTATAGTAGAATTTTGGAGCATTACACCAAAACGTGGTTTACGCTAACAATTTCAGAGAGAGCAGCATTATAAAAAGATGAATTGTTTACTAATTTCAAAGAGAATATAAGAAATGTCAGATTTATATATCTTTTAATAAACCGGTAAAACCAAACTTTGTGATGCGACTTCTTAAAATTCCATATTACTAATTTATGTGCTTTCTGAAATTGTTCGTTATTCTTCCAAAATTCTTTGTTATTTCTGTGTTCAGAGCAAAGCATTTTTGTTATACGTAGTGTGGTTATTGTATTTAGTTTGTTGTATGAGTTTGACATGTTAGACAATTGTTAGAAATTAAAGAAATATATTAAATTTTTATGTTTTATTGTTATATAACTATTCTACATACAATACAATCTAAGCAACTACTTATTTTTGAAATCTCGACTAATAACATACTGGAGCTTACCAAAGCCATATCCGGGGCTATAACATTTGACAAGCTGGCCTAAAACGAATATGTTCGAACAGAAGAATACGACCCCTTTTAGCCATATCAATATAAATACTTCCCTACATTTGAACTCTAAGAGATAAGCATAAAACAGCCAAGCCATCTGTGCAGAAACCCATATTATAGCCAAGATCAATGCTTTGGCACGAATAAGCTTAAAGTTATGTACAACCAACGGCAATAACGATAGGAACCAAATGAAATACTGTGACGTCATTACACTGTTAAAAGCCACCAATACGATAGCCTGAGCGAATAATGCGAACGGCAACGTTTTCATATCACATCCGAATGTTAGACTCAGTATAAAGAGTATGACGCATTCCAAAATTTGGGATAAAGTTTTAACGATATCAAAAGCGAGTTGATCCGCTGTCAAATATGAGTAATAAAACAGAACGGAGAAATTGTGTCTGGTGTCCTTTCTGAACAGATGGTAGATGTATGTTTCAAAGAGAAACTCATAACCGTATAACAAATACAGGCTGTGAGTCAACAAAACCAATGTAACGACGCAGCTCAACGCCAGTAGAATCTGCTTCCTATTTGGCAACAACATAATGATACCTTCTTTCAATCCGGTGCTCCTTTTGATTTGGTATTCTCCCAAAGAAAGATACATGGAGAAGCTGAATGCCAACGGATAGATTCTTAAATGTATAGAAATTCCTAGCATGACGCCGGATAGAATATACTTAAGTAGCCCTTTAATTACATCAGTTTGTAAGAAGAGTAGTGATAATATTATGAAGAAACAGGGAACTGAGTCTGCGTTCCCACGAGTGGATATCCCAATGCTCAATGGATTGTAAAGCCAAATCAACGAGCAATACGTTGCAATTCTCGACGCATTTTTGGCCTGCTTTAACTGCTGCTCCACTAAAACCTTCACAGCGATTGTGATCAAAAGGTCGAAGGCGGAAAATAGCACCTTCCCAAACTCCTTTCCAACAATAATATTTGGTATCATCAAGTAAGCCACTATAGGACTATATCTATAAGTATGCCGTTTATATGGAGAGTTTCCGTCGAGAATATGTCTTGCTGCATCAGTGAAGACTCTATAATCAACGTCAGTGTATGCTAAATCATAGTATTTATCATGGTAATTACCATATACAATTAAGAAGAGCCTTATAAAGGCACCGGCAACGAGATGGTATGCCAACGGCAAATTCAGTACTTCCACATACCTGTTCATCTTAAATTCTTGTTTTCATACCTTTAGCAGCCGAATACAAACAACTTTTGAATTCCTGGAATTCTTTAGAACAAACGTCTTTTTTTACCGAGTCCTCGTTGACCAAAACACAAGTCGCGTAAACGCTGGCTTGTTTGGAGCACTTAGCAAAGATCAAGGGGTATTTTGCTAACCTCTCCCTTGCTTTTGCAACTGATTCCATAGTTTAATTCTCCGCCTTCTCTGGAATTTGCTTGTATACAAAGGTAGTGGGCGGTTCTGTCAGGTCTATGTACTCCCGAGGTCTGAAGAATATGTCGTAAATGGGTTTGGAGAAGAAAATGGAAAGGGCGAGGGTTGTGAAAGTCAATTGGAACGTTTTAGGGTATCTGTATATCCAACTTCTTTTACCTAGAGGTTGGCTTCGACGTTGGCGATTATCCATAGCTCGCTGCAAATAAAAATAAAACTTTTACTCAAATTTGTTAACATCTACGTACCTACACATTAAATGATAACAGGATTTGCAGTCAAATTTCTCCATTACATTTTAAAAAAGTGTTTAGCTCATTATTAGATCAACAATCTATATATCTCATATAGTCGTATTATAAACTAGTTGTTACCCCTGAATCCGTCCACATGCAATTTAGTAAATAATTTTTTTTTTTATGTCATAGGTGACAACCGAACAGGTGGGTCACCTGATGTTAAGTGATCACCACCGTCCATTGACACTAACAACACCAGAGGAGTCGCAAGTGCGTTGCCACCCTTGGGGGGGAAGGGTTATTAGAGGGAGTGGGAGAGGAGAGGGGAGGGGAGGTGGGCCTCCGGCGCTCTCACTGACCGAACGAAACGCAACAATGCAAGCACTGTTACTTCACGTCGGTTTTCTGTGAGAGGGTGGTAATACCCCGGGCGAGCCGACCCATTCATGCTAAAACCAGTAATAGTTTCAGCGTGGCTCTACCACCATAACTTATAATTTCAATTTATACATACTCGTGTGAAATACGCGTTACCGAACATTGCTTGTGTACTTTATTATATTTGTATGACGTTCTTTTTCCCTACATAAGAGGTTCCCAAACGTTTTTTAGTTCGCAGCGCACTTTCAAATTTGGTAATCTCTGTCGGCTCCCCAACCTAACTAGCTTGACGAAATAGATACAGTGAATAGAAATAAGTACAATTAAGGCATCCACAACATGAAACAATATATACAGGTAATTTTATTGTCTACTTTGTACCTGTGAATAATTAAGTTAAGCTACCTGAATATGGTAAAGATGAGTGCATTACGATACTCCTCTTTACTCTGTACGTCGCACCACAGCGTTGCAACGTACACTTTGGGAACCTCTGTCCTACGTTCTCTTTGACATATCACTATGCAGAAATAAATATTTTTGAAAAAACTAAAAACCCGGTTTTAATTGTTTCGTCGCGGTCCTTTACTAAATTCAAACTGATACAAAGCGTTCTTACCACACTACTTCTTAGCCCTGTCAGTGACGGGCGCAAACTTCCGTGGTTCCAGGTCGTAACCCTCACAGACTAAAGACGAAGGCTTAAACTTAAGACAGCAACGGCGCATAGCCTCGAACACAGATTCACAACGAACCTCCTGGTAATTGTTTTCTGAAATAATATCAAATGTGACAATTTGATCAAGGGTGGATTTCAATTCTATAATGAGGTTAGTTAAATGCAAGCATAGAAAAGACGTGACTGAATGTAAATATGTGAGATCTAATGACGCCTTTATGAAGAAAGCATTTTAATTAATATATATACCGTTTTAATCTCAATTAATTTAAGGTTACCTCTTTCTTGTCAATATCTTGATCGCCATCTTTATTCCAGTGTCATAAATTTACATACCTATCACTATGGAGTATAGAGGTAAGGAGAACCACCTCTGTGTATAAGAGAGTATCCGTCTAAATGCGTTAAATTAGTGTGACGCTAAAGTAGCAACAGGGTTTAATAATGTTCAATTATTTTTTTAAGTTTTATAAGAATAAACACTCATAAATCACCAAACAAATTATCTATACTTTATAGTTGACAAGACCACTATTGTTCTCTACGTTTACTCACAGAGGTTATATTAGGTTATGCTTATAAAATTATTTCGGATTATCCATAACATTTGCCAATGCTGGCGCCATTTTGGAGAGTTTTGGAACTACTATTTAGTGCTTAGAGCTTAGAAAGATTTACAAAATGGCCCCCATATGAGATAGTTCTCCTTACGTCTACCCTCCATACCTATCACTTTACTTTGCGTTCCGTTTCTCCTAACATTCCTACATACTTTGACTAGATATATTAAGGTAAGACTTTTTCGCCTGGCTGGCTAACTGTTAAATTGAAATTCTGTCATAAAATTCTTATGTAGCTGCATTTTAGAGTCAGTCCTCTTGTAGGATTAGATATTTACCATTTTCGGCTACATTGTTAATTAACATCAGATAAAAATATAATTAATCACAGTTTGGAAATATAATTAAAATACGTTAACCTATCGTGTTAAATAACGTCAAATCTGGGCTTACCATAAGTATATACAGAGTGTACCTAATCAAATTGACCTTCACGCCGCATGTGATTTATCACTGCCACGATGGGCGTGGAAAACTAGTTGTTTCAAGTACGTAAATGTATGTAAACATATATTCGATGAAAATATCGCATACTTAGATTACAGTACCTACGACAAATTTGTATCGGATCGTGTTGTGTTCATTCACTGCAAAAAAATGTTAGCATTAAATGGACGTATTTGTGAAGAGGCAACAACGCGCAATGTTTATAAAACGTAACCTATTTGTACATAGGGCGCACTACAAACGGAACTGGCCACTTATATTCGGAAAATTAAAAAACTCATTTGAAAACGAAACTCTTTGGTTTCAAAATGCAGTTTGTTCTATTTATTTGTTCTTATTTTTTACATTTTGACGGCATTTAAAATACTAAACTAGATACTAAATAGTGTTAAGTTTAACTTCTGAAAGTTGTCGCAGTAAAATTTATTTAGCATTTAAATTTGTCAATAAAGCACCACGCAAGTCGCCTGTTTATAGCGCTGGTTTACAGAATCCCAATGCAGTCATGTTAATCTCAATGATATTGTATCTAAAAAGCTGTAGATACGCCATAAGCGCTTCGACATCGACCTGTTACAACTTGGCTAGTTAGCTTATTTTTGACGGCTGCCCCGTCGATCCGCTCGTAGCTAAGCAACATATAACTATTTCTTTTTCGCCACCGATATTTAGAATATACCATTGTTGGCGACGCAGCGTAAATTTAGCGAAATATAAAAAGGTGTTGGCGCGCGCATACCAATATCGGTCTGACGCCATATAGGGCACTGTGAGGACAATTCTACTGTACCCAATTTTTTGTGTTAATTTGTGTTTTTCATGGTAATTAATAGGAATTGCGTAATAATTGTATTGTATTAATAGTTTTAAAGCTAAAAAGCATATATAGCAATAAAAATTAACGTAGAATCTTTAAAATTGTAAAAGTAAACATTCTGTATCATATTACGTAAAATATTAGAACTTGTGGATTTTTTGAGTAAATTATGTGTTAAATAATGTATAATTGTATAAAATAGCAATAAAAAGCAATGAAAATATATAAAGAGGCCAAAAAAGGCCAAAGTGAAAAATAGGAAAATAGAACTTTGTCGTAAAAACATATATTTTTCGTGTATAACTTTTTATGTATTTATTGTATAATTAAGCTAATTATTGCATTGTATCGAGCCTTCAGAGACGAATCTATTGATAACACATAACACATAATTATTATAATTGTAATTAAGAAAATATTTAGTAAAATATCGATGAATCATAGTGAAAATAAAAATGTAAACAAACGAAAATCGTAAGAGCCACCGCGGCTCTCATTACGGTATAGCCTCGAACTACTTAAGCTCGACTCGTGACAGTCTCCGCTTCCTTTGGAGAGGTGAAGATCGATCTTCGAAGCCAAAGGAGTACAGGATGACATCGGTCATCTTCGGAGCAGCTTCCTCACCCGCAACCGCGATCTTCGTGAAGAACCGCAACGCCGAGGAACATCGAGCCAGTCATCCCGAAGCAGTCGAGGCAATCATACGAAACCATTACATGGACGACTACCTGCAAAGCTTCGCAACAACGACGGAAGCAATCAACACCGCGGCGACAGTGGACTCCATACACAGGGAAGCTGGCTTCGAACTCAGACAGTGGGCTAGCAACGAACAACAAGTACTGGACGGATTGCAACAAGGGGAAGCATCACCGACCGAGATTGCCATCGGAAGCAATGAGGAGAAAACGCTCGGGCTACGGTGGTTAATAAAAGAAGACGCATTGGCCTTTAATGGTGGCCTGCGTAACGCACCACAAGACATTGTGGAAGGCAATCGAGTGCCTACGAAGCGCGAAGTAACGAGCGCTGTAATGTCGACCTTTGACCCATTGGGGTTAGTCGCACCGTTACTAATTAAAGGAAAAAGAATGTTACAGGCTATCTGGCGAGCCGGGACAAATTGGGACGAAACCATCACCGAGGAGGCGCACCACCAGTGGTTCGAATACATCAGCAGCCTGTCCGCGCTACGAGACTTGAAGATACCCCGATGTCTGACACCAGCAGCGGGAGCGGGACAGCTGCACACGTTCGTCGACGCCAGTGAGACAGCGTACGCAGCGGCGTGCTACTGGAGGGCAGAGGCGGATGGCGTACACGTCGCACTCATCGCAGGGAAGGCGCGGGTGTCGCCGACAAAACCAGTGACGATCCCTCGCCTGGAACTGCAAGCGGCACTACTGGGGGCAAGGCTCGCGAGGACGTTGACGGAGGAAATAGACATGGAAATAACCGAGCGATACTTCTGGTCTGATTCTAGCACAGTTCTCCAGTGGCTGAAGGCAGACCCCCGTCGGTTCAAACCCTTCGTCTCGCATCGCCTCGCCGAGATCGAAGACCTCTCCAAGCCACACGAGTGGAGGTGGGTGCCTACGAGGGACAACCCGGCCGACATCGCCACACGGGAGGTGCCGCGAACCTTCGCCGAGGATAGCCGATGGTTCGTCGGGCCAGACTTCCTCCGCCGGCCAGACGCAGACTGGCCTCAGAAGAGCTTCCACCGGGTCGAGCCGTCCGGTGAGGAGAAGAAAGTTGAAACCGTCCTGGCAACCGTGAAGAAAGAAGAGAGCGTTCTACCACAACCGGAACGCTTCTCCAGCTGGATAAGACTCCTGCGAGCTACTGCACGAGTCTTCCAATTCATAGAAAATTGTAGACGGAAACACGTCGTCAACGCCGTGAAAGAAAACGACGAAGCTTGGAAGCCCCATCGAAAGGGGAAACAAGAAAACGTGAAGATTAACAAACGAAAGAAGATTGAAGAAAGAAACTGGTTGCCAATACCGGAAGAATTGTTGAAGAAAGCAGAACAACACATCATCCGAAACAGCCAAGAAGACTCTTTCGGAGAGGACATCGAGAAAATGAAGAAAGAAGTACCACTGAAAACAAACAGTCGCCTAAAGAAGATCGACGTTCAACTCGACGACAAGGGAATCCTTCGTCTAAACGCCCGAACCGCCAAGCTCAAATGGGACGGTTCCGCGCCGAATCTGGCGATCCTAGACGGCCGCCATCATGTGGTTCGTCTGCTCATCGATCGCTACCATCGCCGCTTCTGTCACGCAAACCATGCAACAGTCGTTAACGAGTTGAGGCAGACGTATTGGATCTTATCTCTACGCGACGCCGTGAAACGTGTGCTGTACCAATGCCAATGGTGCCGCACCAGGAAGATGAAGCCGCAAATGCCGCCGACAGGAGACTTGCCCGTGGAACGGCTGCGCTACGGATCGCACCCGTTCACGTGCACGGCCGTCGACTACTTCGGCCCCATGTTCGTCACCATCGGGAGAAGAAAGGAGAAGAGATGGGGAGCGCTCTTCACGTGCCTCACGACGCGCGCAGTGCATCTCGAGCTGGTGCCATCACTCAGTACCAGCTCCATGATCATGGCACTGCGGCGCATGTCAGCAAGGAGAGGCACTCCGCGGGTGATGTACAGCGACAACGGGACCAACTTCATCGGCGCCAACCACGAGCTTCGAGAAGAAATGGGAAAGCTCAAGAAGAATGAGCTAATCGACGCAGCGAATCAAGAGGGGATACGCTGGAAATTCATACCACCTGGAGCACCCAACATGGGAGGTGCCTGGGAACGGATGGTGCGCACGGTGAAGACCGCACTATCCGCAGTGCTGAACGAGAGGAGCCCTCCAGAAGAAGTCCTGCACACATTGTTGACCGAAGTCGAGCACACGGTCAATTCACGCCCACTCACCCACTTGAGCGTGAATCCGGAAGACGAGGAAAGCCTAACGCCCAATCACTTCCTAATCGGGCGTTCATGTGGCTCTGCGATTGTGGGAAGCTTCAACGAGTACAACCTCATCGGGAAAGCAGATTGGAAGACCACTCAGCATTTGGCTGATCATTTTTGGAAAAGGTGGCTGAGAGAATACGTGCCAACTCTCATGCCCAGGAGAATAGAAGGGAAAGAAGCTCGTCAGCCGCAGCCAGGCGATATTGTGATTATCGCCGACGCATCTCTACCCCGCAACACCTGGCCTAGAGGAGAGGTCATCGCGTGTCACCCTGGACCAGACGGCAGAACGAGAGTGGTGGATGTCCGGACTTCGAGAGGCGGAATCCTGAGGCGCCCTACTTCGCGTCTCATCGTCATCGTGCCTGCAGCGTCGCGTCCACGGGATGGAGTGCACGACGGAGCGTACACTGGGGGGGAGACTGTTGGCGACGCAGCGTAAATTTAGCGAAATATAAAAATGTGTTGGCGCGCACATACCATTATCGGTCTGACGCCATATAGGGCACTGTGAGGACAATTCTAGTGTACCCAATTTTTTGTGTTAATTTGTGTTTTTCATGGTAATTAATAGGAATTGCGTAATAATTGTATTGTATTAATAGGTTTAAAGCTAAAAAGCATATATAGCAATAAAAATAAACGTAGAATCTTTAAAATTGTAAAAGTAAACATTCTGTATCATATTACGTAAAATATTAGAACTTGTGGATTTTTTGAGTAAATTATGTGTTAAATAATGTATAATTGTATAAAATAGTAATAAAAAGTAATGAAAGTATATAAAACGGCCAAAAAAGGCCAAAGTGAAAAATAGGAAAATGGAATTTTGTCGTAAAAACATATGTTTTTCGTGTATAACTTTTTATGTATTTATCGTATAATTAAGCTAATTATTGCATTGTATCGAGCCTTCCGAGACGAATCTATTGATATATAACACATAATTATTATAATTGTAATTAAGAAAATATTTGGTAAAATATCGATGAATAATAGTAAAAATAAAGATGTAAACAATCGAAAATGGAGAGAGCCACCGCGGCTCTCATTACGGTATAGCCTCGAACTACTTAAGCTCGACGGGGGCCCCGTAAAATCGTGGCAGGTTCTTAGCTAATCAGACCATCTACAACAGAGTGTCAATCGTAAGAAGATCATCGGAAATTCATCGTGCATCGTTTCATCGTGGAAAATTCATCGTTCGCCGTGAGTCATCGGATTCAAGCCGTCGCTACGCATCGAAGCGCTGCTACGCCGCCAGGAAGAACCCGCGTTTTCGGTCTGATCCGTGGCTACTGGCCTGCCTGTTCTGCGACCTGTACCCGTGTACAGTGACCGCTGTAACCGCGATTCGCGTAATTGTAAGGACTATTGTAAGTCTGTCGAATAAATTCCCCTTCGGCGAAACGTGCAGTTTGGTGTTGCCCGCCAGCGTCCCGGATCCTTTCCCCTTCACCCTCTACCCTTCCCCTCTCCCTAGTCTCCTACCCCTCCTACCCCCTAGCACCCGTGACTGGGCCCGGTCGTGGGTATTCGGGGGTTCCGTCCCTTTTAACCATCTTACTTTCACATTTTATCTAAGACAGAGTGGCCTTACAATACTACTTTACGTTTGTATGCGTTAACATGCCGTTTATTCTGTCAAAATATCATGTAGATAACGTGTCTACAGCTCTTTAGTTATAATATCATCGGTTAATCTCAGTGAAGAATTTCGTAATGGTCGTTCCATCTACCTACCTACTAATATTTGGTTTTTTTTCTCGAACTGATTACGCTATTGACCTAGCAGTAGCTTAAGCACTCAGCCGATTTTATTTGACAACCAGCTCAAGGGTGCACGGCACATCTCGGCTTGGGTTGTTGCCTGACTCATGCAGTTCGCGACCTAGCTAAGCTAAATATTCATACTTATATGAGTTATTGAAACATATACGTGTAACAAGCATACATGCCTATTACATGTGTCGGATATTTTTAACTTAACTATTTCAGTTTGATAAGGGAAAAAGTAAAACCTTTCCACTTTCATGTGTGCGTGCACGTGTGTGGAGATAAATTTGTGTGAATACTTCGATGCTATACGCCGTATGTTCGAAATAGACGGATAATGGTATGACACAACAATTGTCTCCGACTGAATGTCGACCAGCATACACTAGGTTTACCATCCGTAGTAGGTGTATCTCGTTCTGGAATCATCCAGTATATCAAGTATAAGGGTGAGATGGTAGTATTTTTCTTCCCAGTCGACTGTTACCAGCATGCTCTAGAGGTGGTAGATTCACGCTGAAGCTATTACTAGTTTCAGCATAAATGGGTCAGCTCGTCCGGGTTAGTACCACCCTCTCACAGAAAACCGACGTGAAGTAACATTGTTGCGTTTCGATCGGTCACTGAGAGCGCCGGAGTCCCACCTCCTCTCTCCCTTTCCCCAAACGCAGGCTAGCAACACACTTGCGACTCCCCTACTGCTGCTAGTGTCTATGGACTGTGGTGATCACTTAAAATCAGGTGACACACCTATTCGTTTGCGTCCTATGATATAAAAAAAATGCTAATGGTGATTAACCAGTCACAAAACATCAGTTTTCGTCAGCTGCAGAATGCAGCAAACCACTACGACAGCGGTCATTGGCCACTGACAGTACTGTATTTGCATCAGTTACAGGTGAACTTTGTCGTGCTCCAATATAAAAAAAACATCGTAGGCCTCTCTACAAATATTGGATATGATACCAAACTACAATATTTGTTTTATGATGGCGAAAATCGTTTTTTTATTTACGTGTAATTCCTTATCTGATGCAAATAATGAATAGTAACATGTTTAAGATATTTCAAATCAAGCCGACGCTACGCTCTAATAGCAGAAACTAACAATCGTAGTGACGTCAGAAATGTATAGAACAAGATTTACACTGTCAATACGTAACTTCAGTCATCGGTTAATCATGTTTTTGCGTAGTGGGCGTACACACCGGTCGAAAACACAACAACTACGTGCAAATATGTTAATTATATACGATTATTTCGGGAACTGACCAAAGCACATAAGTTTTGTCAGTTTAAGGCGGCCACATACATACGGTATTCCGTTACGGTATTTCGAACGCAGTAAATCCATACAAATATATGGACCTATAATAAACATACAGTAGTTAGTCGTTTCTCATTCGTAGTATTGTCCGATCCGGAATTCCATATGGTTGCCTGTGCGTTCGAAATCTGAATAAAAACTAAATAAATCTCGAATAAAAACTGTTTCGAATGCATTTGTAGGTGATAGAGCCTCGCTGTAGCTATTACTAGTTTCAGTATGAATGGATCAGCTCGTCCGGGTTAGTACCACCCTCTCACAGAAAACCAACGTGATGTAACAGTGCTTGCATTGTTGCGTTTCGATCGGTCACTTAGAGCGCCGGAGGCCCACCTCCTCTCTGCCCTCCCCGTTCTTCCCCCAAACGCAGGCTAGCAACGCACTTGCGACTTCCCTGCTGCTGCTAGTGTCTATGGACGGTGGTCATCATTTAAAATCACGTGACATACCCGTTTGTTTGCCTCCAATGATATAAAAAAAAACAATGTCAGCAATTTATACATATATTTTAATAACAATATTATATAATCGACATGCGCTCCTTAATCTCGAATACAAAAAAAGATACATTTTTTTTTACAATACGATACCTAAAATCAAACATCATCATTCCCAAGGATAATCACCTTACAGTTAAATAACAGGATAATGTTTTAACATAACATGGACACCCTAATTTACATAAAAATAAACAATATATACGGGTATGAATTGGATTAAAAATTATTAGAAGTGGTGCACACCACAGCCTGTGTGTTTTAAACTTAAATAACCTATGCTTTAATAAAATTAGTTTACTATATTCTACGCATGCTAGTCTCGTTAGATTCATTTTTATGTTAAAAAAAAATATAGTTCCATTGCGCAGACGCATCACAATTTAAAAAAATTATTTATTTCAACATTGGTATATATTGCGATCATTTATTTCAGTTGCCACGGGCTTCATTCCCAAATACCATGACATGTTCACATTGATAAAACACACATTCTAAATTGAAGTTAATTTGTATGCGTACAAATATATCAAATCCACGGTACTTACTTATTAATGCCACCGCGATATCTCTCTTTGTTTCGCATCTCTAACCCTACCCGATTATTTTCCCCAATTTTCCCCTCTCAATTTGGTTAGGTTCCATCGACATATATAAAAAAAAACCAAGACACACAGTCTCGAATAAGAGTAGCGCTCAAAACCGTCCCGCAAAAACCCCCCAATATACATACATGGCTATAGTTACGCGATAAACTTATGATTTTCATTTTGCAAATTCAACCTTACCTGAATGAATTAAAGGTTTTACAAGGACGCAAGTGACGCGAGACAATTTGAAATGACTGCATAATTCAAAATTATGAATTCATTTTTGTGTGCCGGCTGTGAGACGTTAAGTGTGCGGGAGCATATATAATAAATATATGTATATCTTTATATATACATTTCTACTGTACGTGTGTATGTCACTGAACTCCTCCGAAACGGCTGGGCCGATTTTGATGAAATTTTGTGTGTGTGTTCCAGTGAATCTGAGAATTGTTTAGATTGGACAATTGAACCGGTAGGTGGCGCTGCGGTTGAATTTTATTATTATTCGTTACCAAAGCAGGGCGACGTAGGCTGGTTCGGTTAGTAATATATAAAGACAGCGGGAGTCGGCCGCGGCAGCGATCGGCGAGCGCATTGCGGTGGCATTAATACGTAAGTAATTTCACATATAGTGTAGTTCTCTTGAATGGCACCAATACTACAAAAAAAATCAATAAATATGATTGTCCGGTCTAAAACATGCTTAGCATAAATCATTTTGCATAACATAATGCATCTGGAATCGATTTTGTGTTTAGGCAAGCAATTAGCAAAGAAACATATTTTTTTCACATAAATGCCAAAAAGCAATAATTACACTATATAGCTGTATTATTAAAACAAATAATTATCTGTTGAAAAATTAATTACAAAAATTAATCCTATGAAATTAAATATTAAGCTGCTAAACTATAAAAATTGATTCTTTTATTAAACTGAGGCTATGGCCTCATAATCAGTTTACCCATACAATCTTTATTGTATTCTTTTAAAACCCATATGGTATGTTCCTTTTATATGTTTTCTTCAAATATCTACTATATCTAGATATATATATATATATATATATATATATATTATTTTACAATTATCAACATTAGCTACTAAGACATATTGCTTCTCATATACACTAATGTAGATGGAATAATTAGAAGAAATTCATGTTTATTACATTATGCAACTAATGAACAATTTTGTTGAAAATAAAAATGTTATGCATCCTTCTTCCTCTGTAATACTTTATGCAATATTTTCTTTCATAGTATCAGACATGTACATTCAAATATTTATAATTCCCAATGGAGTCAATAAGGAAAGCGAAATGAAAATATTCCATACATGAGATATAACTACAAATTTTGACTACAACAAAATCATTAACATTGAATGACATTTCATATATTATGAATGATTACATTAATAAAGTTATATTTGATTTATAAAAATATATAAAAAAAGCACGAGTTCATTGTGGAATTGTTATAATTTAGGGCAGTGTTTTTCAAACTTTTTCTTGACAGGGCAGATTACAGGGCCGCTTTAAATATGATTTTTTTTTTGTTTTTTACTACAGTAGCTCTCCCAATCTTTTTCAACTCCGCTATAGAAGCTTCCGGACCCCCTTTGGGGTCGCACCCGTACTTTGAAAAACACTGCTCTAGGGGAAGGATTTGGCCACATTATTATAGTGAATACTTCTTTGCCTTTAGGTAATCTTGAATTTTCATATAATTTATATTTAACATTTCATTAGACTATCTACAGCATAATAAGTCCCAAAAATCATTAGACAAATAACATGTTATTATAATACTCCCTTATAATCATCACTTTGCATATAATGTTGTGAAAAACAATAGTGTTTTATTACTGTAGCCTCTAGAAATTGTTTCTAATGAATGCAGTAATGAATTGAGCAAGGCTCCTGTATTTTACTAGTTTTTATGAATTAATCTGTCAAAGAAGGCGTTAATATGAAAAAGATAATGAAAAAAAATAGTTATCCAAAAGGATACACACATTTGTTGTGTTTCTGATAAGTTATCTACAATTTCATTTATTTTTTTACGATTGGCAGTTATCACGAATTACTCACCATTTTTTTTTTAAATAGTAATATGTAATGTAGCTAAACTTACTGAAACTTGTACATGACACACAAGATTACACAACTATGTCAATTTAACACAATAATATAGGGATTCTTTTTAGGTTTTGTCTGTTACAGAGAGCTACATACTTCAGTGCTATGCACACCAATATTAGATTCTGATTTTTCTTATTGACAAAACATTATCTCTTGCTTTATTAGATTACAAAAACATTTTAATCGCTTCTTGATAATAAGTGTAATGAATGCACCAACATTTTTTATGATAAATTTAATTTGGGCTAGTTATGTTTATAATTATGTATCTCATTTTTTTCTCCAATGTCACCTTTAGCATACATGATAATACATTTTTTTTAATTGCCCTAGAAACAGAGTCTCTCTGTATGATGTTCTAACTCGTTCTATTCCCCGTCCTACTAACATTATGTGTCTCTTAACTCTTGTTATGGATAATCATTTAATTCTAGAATGCTTGTCGAAATTTATTAATACTAACAAAACTACTCTTTAAATTTTAGTGTAATGCTCCTGGGTGTGTGTGTATTCTAAGTTTAATTTACATGTGCTTTCTTTGTGGTAACTGTTTGTAGATAGCCCGGTCTGGATATAAAAATAATTGTTTAATTGTCTGTTGCAATCTCCATTGTTTATGGCTCCATTCACTTGACATTGGCAAAATTGTGTGCGCACACATGTTGTCATTTTAAAAAAGAAGAAATTTTCATATGATTAAAAAAATTATGTTCACAATACCATCTATGTCGACATAAATGCATTCATTCCAATTATTTAGAATCAATAAGAAGAGAAGACTGAAATATGGCATTTGTTTTCTTTATAAAACTATAACTGACTTAAAATATTATTGTATGTATGCTTTTTTTATTCTTTATCAAGTTCTTTAATTTACACATATTAAATACTAGCAGGCCTAGCAGACGTTGACCTGCCCTGATTATAAATAAAATCCTTGACAAATTATATACCAAAACCTTCCTCATTAATCACTTTATACACTGGTGAAAATCGTATGAAAATCCGTTCAGTAGTTTTTGAGTTTATCGCGAACAGACAGACGTGGTAGGGGACTTTGTTTTATACTATGTAATGAAATACTTTCAAGTTTTATTTATAGTTTTTTTTTTTGCAATTTTTAATGTAACACAAATTTTTTTTCTTGCATGTTATTTTTCAACTGTTTTACGGAGTTTTTCATAACTTTTATATCTATTATGTCAATATGTCAAATATACTACAAAGAATAAAACAATTTTGGACTAAATTGTAAAGGTGACACTGAGTGTAGCCCTGTCACGGTTTTAAGCATCTATTCTTAACACAACGTTTTGCATACAGGAACTAAAGGAAAAGTATGATACAACAGCCTCATAAAATTTTAAATTTGCATTAAATGTTGGTACATCTACTGGACCTTTCATACACATGTTTTTGAGTATGAGACCATATAGTTTGTATCATTAGCGCTTGTCGTGTCGACTGCGCAAGGGCATTTAGGCTATTGACTTAAACTTGCTTCATTATCTGGTCGGTTTAGAACTGGTTTCTCTGCTATTAAAGGTTTTTCTGCTGCTGTTGGCTGCTCAGCGAGTGTTGGCTTCTCAGCTATCGTTGGTTTCTCAGCTATTGTTGGTTTCTCAGCTACCATTGGTTTGTCAGTTATTAATGGTTTGTCAACGATCACTGTTTTTTCCGGTAGCGGAGGTTCCTCTTCAGGGTGTTCCACTGATATCTCTTGATTATTTTCAATGTGTGTGTTTGTTAGTTTCTCTGTTATCATTTCTGGTTCCTGCTCCATTGGCGAAGGTCCATTTTGTTTATCTACATCAGGTATTGAAGGTGAGATTGATCTTTGCATAACATTTTCCGGATTGGAAGGGGAAGCAGTTCTTGCAGAGATATCTTCACTTGAGGCACTTGGCTGTCTTAGCATAGAGTTCATAGGGTGTGATAGTGTCATGGGATGGTGAGCATTATGCAATGGTAGCCTAGATTTATCACTCTTCCTCCACAAAGTAACTTCTTGTTGTTTGAAATAACGACGGTCTTCGGTATCCATTAATACCAGATTTAAATAATATCTCACAGAGAATTTATTATTTATATCTCTCATTGTGGGTGTTAAATCATAACCAGCTAAGAACACCCTGATAGGAATACTTTCTCCTCTAACTGGTGCTCCATCCATAATCTCGTATTTAGCCACAGTTTCGTTCTCTGTGAATGTGTTGGGACCTGAACCAGTTGTTTCCCTCTTAATAATTGATATTTCCATGTGTTTTATCTTTATACGTACAAGCAAAAAGTAAATTTTCC